>CM039680.1:165988932-166128932 GCA_022537955.1 Schmidtea mediterranea
AAATCCCCTAAAAATATTATAAATTCCTCCTCTATATTCTCCATTTAGAAAATATTTACCTTTGAACACAGATATTCAACCAACTTAACCCCTTAAAAATATCAACAAACTTGTTCTTAATCGATTATTTCCTTAAAATATCATAAAATTTACTCTTAACCAATCATTTCCATTGAAATAACATTTCCCCCCCCAACTGCACCAATAATATACATATTTTTAAAAACCTACAAGGTAAAATTTCTTTAGAAATCTATGTTTAACCGACTCTACTCCTTAAAAATTCATCATTCGAATCATATTTACTATATGTATTCAACCAATCAAATTCCCTTAAAATTATCATAAAAATTTGAATTTTACCAATAAAAATAAATTTTCTTTAAAGTATTACAAAATTGTTATCATCATTTTCCATCGAAAATCACCACAATTTTGTTCTGGCAACAATTTCAAGCAATTAAAAAATTCATCAAAAATGACTAAAATCGAATAAAGTCTATGTTTCCCACATAAATTAAATTATTGTAAAATATATATCATATTGCTCATTAAAATTAATCAGTAAATCAAGTATAAATTCAATAAAAATTACCAGTCAACCATTAGAGATATATCAATGATTTTCATAACTATACTGATAACCACACTGAGCATCCCCTTAAAATTCTCTAAATTATACTACTTTTGTGATTGATATCCATGAAATCAATATTAGATTTGAAAATGAAAGTAATTATTGACCCCTTTATTTACACTGTAAAATCAATTAAAATTTTAGGTTTCACTAAAATATTTTTAAAAATTAACTGATTTAATCAACTATTTAAATAGAACATAAAATTATAATTAAAATATCATTTACTATTCAAAATCTATCAGTCAAATTGGATTCTAATTGGTAAATAATTATCTTAAATAGATGTTTCATAAACATTTTGATCCTAAATTTATTTATTTATTTATTTATTTTTATTTAAAATAATCCTAAAATCAAGTCTAATCTAATAAATTAGGAAGAAATTAATTGTTTCTAAAATTATAGATTTACCCTAATTTCTTCAATAATTTCATTAAAAACATAATCAAACCTTAAATCCATTAAAATTCAAAAGAAAACCATAAAATTCACAAAGATGATTAAAATTTACTAAAATAAATACCTCGTAAAACTAGATATTACTTAAATTATAATAAAATTTCCCTAAAAGCTCTAATTGATTTACATAGCCTAAAATTATTTTATTTTTGTCGAGTACAACCTAATCTATTGAAAGATGTAATTTATTTAGTTAAATTTTCATTGAAAATAACAAGTCAACAAATGGAATTTTAATTAGTAAAGATTATATTCTATAAAGAAAATTTTCAGTGAAGAAGTAATATTGGTGAGATAGTACATTAAGTGACTAAAATCGTTGAAATTACTGAAAACAGTGGGATAGCTAAAGATATCTACTAAATAGATGAAATATCAATTGATATCTTAATAACTTACAAGGGTAATATACTTTGAATGGAGAAAATATACATCGAAGAGAAAAATATTCGTTGACGAGGAAAAAACATTCATTGAATAAGGAAAACATTAATTGAAGAGAGAAAATATTCATTAAAGAGGAAAGCAATCATTAAAGTGAGAAAATATGAATTGAAGCTAACAAATATTCAGTGAATCGAGAATTGCTTATAATAAATTAGTCGGTAAAATTTCTCAATGATGAGATGAAATATCAATTAAATATTGTGAAATACTTGAAATAAATGGTCTGAATTATTCAATGATCAACAAATATACATAAAAGATGAAAATATTTACTGAAAATCAATTGTACTTTAAGAGTGTATTAATTACTATTATATTAAATTAAAAATTATTAACAATTGAGTAGATTTCATCGGTTAATTATATTTAAATAGGGATATATATTTTTGATGGATACTTATGCGCGGAAGAATAGTTATTAAAAACAATAACCGTGCGCGTATACTAATAATAATAATAATCATAATAATAATAATAATATTAATAGTATTTATAAAAATTAATAATAAAATAGAATAAAATTTACAAATTTATAAGTATATAAATAGTAATAATAATAATATTTATAAAAATTAATAATAAAATAGAATAAAATTTACAAATTTATAAGTATAATAATAAAAATAATAATAATAATAATAATATTAATAATAATAATAATAATAATAATAATAATAATAATAATAATAATAATAATAACAATAACAATAATAATAATAATATAATTTAAAAATAGTAAATAAATAATAAAATATTGACTTAATTTAAACAAAAAAAATTAAAGTATATTACATAAATAAAATAAAAATCAATAAATAATATTATTGACTTGATTAAAACAAAAAATTATAGTAAATAAAATAAATAAAATAAAATAAAAATAAATAAATAATATTATTGACTTGATTAAAACAATATTCACTTCATTAAAACAGACAATATAATAATAATATTATTGACTTGATTAAAACAAAAATTATAGTATATAAAATAAATAAAATAAAAATAAATAATATTATTGACTTGATTAAAACAAAAATTATAGTATATAAAATAAATAAAATAAAAATAAATAATATTATTGACTTGATTAAAACAATATTCACTTCATTAAAACAAACAATTTAATAAAAATAATATAATTTATAAATAAATAATATTATTGACTTGATTAAAACAATATTCACTTCATTAAAACAAACAATTTAATAATAATAATATAATTTAAAAATAAAATAATTGACTTGATTAAAACAAACAATTAAATTTAATAATAATATAATTTTAAAATAAATAAATAATATTATTGACTTGATTAAAACAAATAATTAAAGTATATTAAATAAATATAAATTAAATAAAAATATATATTATAAAATTTGATGAGTCATCCAATGACCTTGAATGAGTCATGGTCTTTGTTTAAAATTAAAAATATTATAAAATATGATGAGTCATGCAATGACCTTGAATGAGTCATGGTCTTTGTTTAAAATTAAAAATATTATAAAATATGATGATTCATCCAATGACCTTGAATGAGTCATGGTCTTTGTTTAAAATTAAAAATATATTATAAAATATGATGAGTCATCCAATGACCTTGAATGAGTCATGGTCTTTGTTTAAAATTAAAAATATTATAAAATATGATGAGTCATCCAATGACCTTGAATGAGTCATGGTCTTTGTTTAAATGACCTTGAAAAAATACGATGAGTCATCCAATGACCTTGACCTACTTTTGAATGACCTTGACCTACTTTTGAATGACCTTGAAAAAATATGATGAGTCACCCAATGACCTTGAATGAGTCATGGTCTTTGTTTAAATGACCTTGAAAAAATTGATGAGTCATGCAATGACCTTGAATGAGTCATGGTCTTTGTTTAAATGACCTTGAAAAAATATGATGAGTCATCCAATGACCTTGAATGAGTCATGGTCTTTATTTAAATGACCTTGAAAAAATATGATGAGTCATCCAATGACCTTGAACTAGTCATGGTCTTTGTTTAAATGACCTTCAATGAGTCATTGTCTTTGTCTTAAAAATTTTTTGTACTTTTGGACTTAGAAAAATTTTCTCTCAGCCGGGGGGGAGGGGGAGGGGGTACTGTGCTGGATGTGACATGTGCTGGATGTGACACATCCCACTACTAACAAGTATTTTTTTTTGAATATTAATTCTTATTCAATAAAAGAAATTATGATTTTTAACTTCACTTAGTAGGTATTTTATGAATATTAATTCTTATTCGATAAACGAAATTATGATTTTAATTTCACGTAGTAAGTATTTTTATGAATGATAATTATTATTCGGTAAACGAATTTTTGATTCACTTAGCAGGTATTTTTCATGAACATTATTTATGAATTTGTGACTTTAATTCCACTTAACAAGTATTATCACGAACTTTATTTACTCTACGATAAACAAATTTGCGATTTAAAACTTGCCTAACGAGTATTTTTCATGAATGTTAATCCGATAAGCAAATTCTCGATTTTAATTTTTACTTAATCAGTTCGGTAGTAACGACGGATATCTTAGGTAAATAATGTTAAATGAAGCATGGCAATTCAGATGTCAGTGTCAAATGTATGTAAGTGTATTATTAAGATGATTTAGGTAGGTAGTATTGATGAACGGAATTGGAGTTAGAGACGAATGAAATAACTTAAAGGAGGAAATAATCGCGCCCAGTCAATATAGGTATCCTGAATTGCATCATTCATGTAAGCTAATGAATAATGATGTAGAAATTTTCGGGCTAAAATTGTACTCAGCTTTGGTGAAAGTAATTTCGTCACGTATCGAAAAATAGCCAACTAATTAATTTAAACAACTTAAGGAGTTAAGACAAGGAACACTGGATTTATTAGCCAGGAAAAATTTTACCAAATATCATCGTACGATTAATAATTAGTTCAAGCATGTTTTAGTTAGCGGGTGATTAAACATAATTCACCATCTCCTGGTGAATATAATCATTTACTTTAAATTAATTCTAATTAGAAGTGTCCGAAAGGGATCATGTCATCACTTTATAACGAATGGGAACAATGAGACATTGGAAGTAACCCGCGAAACACTTGAAAACGCTAATCGACGCATAAACAAGCAGCATCGAACAGCCAGACGGTCCAGAAAATTCGAATAATTAATTTAATTGAATTTTGTTCAGTTGAATCGAGAGTCATTATCCGATTTCCCGCACAGGCCGCTGATCGATGGCGACAGGCCATGTGGGATATGGGCTTTACCGTATCCCAGCCGAGAGAGTTCCGATTGGGTACACTACGACAAACGAAAGATGTTGAACTACCATTCATGGCAATAAAACGAGAATCGGGCCGAAACCCGGCCCAGGAAATTCGCGAACATGCGGTGTTCCTCTTCTCTCGTCTCGAGGAGCATCAGCACCAGGCCAACCTTCGAGTAACCAGAGCCAGGCTATATCTTGCAAATGTGGAGGAAGATATCGCTGCCGGCAGAATTGCGTGTACCGACGACTACACATCGCCGCACAGCTCCTCTCTCAACCTGGATGACGAACGGTAGAACGCTAGATCCACGAACCTCAATGTTGTCGTGCCCCAGAAGACCCTACCCAACCACATGAGAAGGACAGAAAGACCAATCTACGTATATCGTGAGCACCTTTACGCTCGGCAGGCTCCAGAAGGAAACGTCGATGAGTATCACTGAACCCATCGTTTCAACTAGAGATTTGACTACGAACTATACAAATCAATGATAACGCTCAGTGAAACTAAATTAGAATAAATGCTTAGTTTATATTCGATTTTTTACTCTTCTAAAATTATTTTATTGATAATAATACTTGTATGATTTAGTTAATTGAATTAAGACTAATGGACAAGAGTTTAATTTCACCTTTTATAGACATGGAATCACTGAGAGTTCTGCAGCAGGAGTTAGCACACGCGTGTAAAATTAATAAGAGTTTCTACGAACAAATCATCCAGTTATCAGAAGAAGTCCAGCAAATAAAAGCCACAAGGATAGAGCCGAAGAAGGTAAATTCGCTCTATCAAAGGCTCACGGCCGCGCAAAAGGGCTGGACAGAAGAAAGACAATTAAATCAAAACCTGAGGACTCAAATAAAGGGGCTTGAGGTGACAGTGTCAGCCTGCCAAGAGGGAGCGGCAGTGGCATATCCCCTCGTCTTCGCTCCTGCTCAACTGGCGTACAGAGAGGCAACAGCAGGCCCGAAGATCACGCCGAAGTCCGGCGGCTACAGGCCCGGGCGTAAAGAACGAGCTAAGCGCCGAGCCGCTCGAGTATCCAATAGCACGTAATATATAATTGTTGTTGCTTAAATGTTATTTAGAGAATTTGATAAGTGTTAAATCGCAGAAAGTGGTATGAGGGCATGGAAATGTGTGAATAAGAAGTTTACACGAGAATCATTGATATGAATGATGAAATTAACGGTATGAAGGGACCTAAAAGTCGAAATCGAGCACAGGTTTTCTATCGACAGCTCGTTGGACCCAGAGATCCTTCGGTCAATTATAGTATTAGCAATAGTGCTCACCTTTTGCGGACGATCTACCCACTCGAACACAGTTCCAACGTTGCGAAACACATTTATATGGGGTTGTCTGGGTAACAACTATATAGTTTAAAAATCAACACCCAGTAACCCACCATAATAGTACAAAGTAGGGTGTAATAATTTACCAGGTTTTTGAAAAACCGGTAATTCGGTATTTTTTTTACATTTTTACCCGTAATTTTTATAAGCTTAGTATGTATTAAAAATAAAAATATATACCCCCTACTAATTGAATACATATTACCGGCTACAGTATATTTTGAAGTAACATTTTGAAAGTGCGAACTGGAACCCTTGTAGTTAAAAAACAAATCAAACAACCAATAAATCTAATAACACAAAAATGAATGTCTTATATTAAAATACTTTTGGGAAATCCATTTATTAAAATAATATTAAAAATATTATAATGATAATCACAAAATTCATTTACTTAGCTTAGTCTCAATTGCAATTTTCACAGCTAATTTAGCATAAATTGCTTCTCAAAGGAGGCTCTCAAAAAGCACATTGTGCTCAGGGTTTCATCATTCATGCCCTTTCTGACTCTACGCTAGTCGGGCGAACTGTTGAAATATATTTCAGGGCTTTCTGTAAATATTTGCCTTTAATATTTTGTTCCTTAAAATTTAACATTTCTTTTCTTATTATATTTAAAACCCCAGATGGAGTCTTCGGATCACTGATCTCTTCATCTGCACTTATATTAATCCTATTTTGAATAACTAAATTTAGTTTTTCTTTCATTGAGAGCCCTGAAGATTTTCCTGCAGAAGTCGATGGAATTGCAGATCCAATAGTTAATTCTGGTTCTTCATACACTATTTCAGATTCCGTATCAATATTTGCGGAATCGCTTTTTGAAAAAGTTTGAATTATTTCAACAATCTTCTTTGATATAACTATTTTGTTAATTGTATTGAACATTCAATAACTATTTTCACCACATGAACGTGGTTCATGAAGATAATAAAAAATATCAGAATACATGGTTCTTCTTTCGCTTATTCTTAATATTAGAACTTCCTTCAACATGTTACTAATAAAAGTGTTTTGATTGCCTAGTTCATCCAGCATAAACTTATGAGTTAAATCCGCAATGTATAGGTTAGTATCTCTAGAACAAAGAGTTTCCACCGCCACTTTATTCGGTTGCAAGGCCGATATAATATTTGATACCAAATTAAGTTCATTTTCCGATAATTCTAAATCTAATTTAATATCGATTAGAGTTTTTCGAACTCAATTTTTTATCTGATAAAATCTTTCCGACATATCAAGCAAACTACTCTACCTTATCTTTGTGTCAAGTATTAGCGAAAGCTCTTTATCAAATTCGACCATGACATGTTTTTGAAGGGCGTCATTTTTTACTGTTGAACTACGAAAAATTCGAACAACTTTCCGAATTTTTGATATTATGGGACCAATACATTCGTGTTTAATTGAAATTGGCATATCCGTAGGTAATGTATCAGTATGCACTTCAAAATGTTCTATTTCTTCTTCATCCCCTTTCTCCTCTTTACTTATAGTTACAGTTTCATGTTCATATTCAGTAGCAGCATCAACATCAGTATCTGCCATATTTTCGTATGAAATATTATCCGAAAAAGATTTTTGATAAAGCACCTTAATTACGGCTAACTGGATGCCGTGGTCGAAACATAACTGATGATGACTAACATCAATCAATCTGCCTACCTTTTTCATAATCGCGGCTCTATCCGTAGTAATTGAAATTACATTCTCTGTCGGAATATTGAATTCTTGAAGTTTGTTTTGAAGATACATGATACATTTATCGGCAGCCATTGCCCCTTTAATCCAAACCCAAATTCCAATATATATCATCATACGAGTGAACATTTACATCCATAAACCTTCGATTCTTCAAAGACGTCCATTCGTCTAAAGTCAAGCTGAATAATTCACCACGGCTTATCCTTTCTGATAATTCGATGACGGTTTGTTGGCGTATTTTGTCACCATAATCCATAACTATTCTTTTTATCGTCATTGGAGATTTAGGAATATCACATCCTTTTGATTTAAACAATTCTTGCAGATTGTATGAAGTGCAAATCTTTTTAAATGACAGGCAATATCGTGCCGTCAGTCGCACTAAAACAGCTTGAAATGAGTTGCCAATGGTTTTAATTTTTGTTGGGCCAGAACACAAACGGCCTTGAGAATTGTTTAAATGAATCGGTAATACACACGCAAATACAACATGCAGATTTAAAATCGGACCCATAAAACACTAACTAACCATGCTAAAATATGAAGAAGAAAAACAATTAAATATAAAATCAAGAAACACAAAAATAAACTAAAATAATAACAAGGTGCAACAAGATCCGCACGAAATAAACATAAACATAACATGAGAACATTAAAAATTTGACCAGAATTTGACAATTTATCAAAAATGCTAAAATCCATAAAAATGGAACAAAAATTAAATAATTTGAATTGGAAACAATTCAATTAAAAAATTAAAAATAAAATTGTCGAATCAAATTATAAAAATAATAAAATTAAGAATAGAATTTACTAGAAAATCACAAGGTCAAATTTTGTTTTACTAAATCAAATTTAACACGCAAGGTTAGGGTCGTACAATAGGTATATATACCGATTCATTTTCACAGAATTTTAATCAGTTTTTGAAACTAAAACTAGTCTTAACCGTTTTAATCAGTTTAATCTGAACAAATCGATCCGAAATCTTGAATCAGTGAAATAATTTTGATTTCAGTGAAGAAATGTTCAAAGACTTTCTCCACGTCGCACCCAGACAACCTCATATGAGCTTTGTTTGAGGTTTCGGCGTGGGGAAAGGTTTTTTATATGCGATGAATGAAACGATGTATGCCAAATATGAATATGTATTATGCCAGTTATATGTCAATAAACGATTAATTCAGAAAATTTTTGTCGAAATTTTTTCCGGCCTACAGCCGACACATCACCGCAAGTCAATAAAATCTACACACCCCAACCAAACTGTGTAAGTACGGTGTAAGTCCGACAATAGTTTGTGCCCGTGAAGGCTACGGCGTGAAAAAAATTAACATAAGTAGAAATATTGAACATTAATTGTGTCGAGAACTCATAAAGATCCGTAGTAATGTGAAATATACACCATGATCAGGATTGGAGGAGCGAAACCTGTAGATCGAATCATGATTCTCATCAACGGCAAACAAACAACAACGACTATCCGAAGTTTTCCCACCAAAGTTCACATTGAACATAATAACTCTGAATGGGAAAATCAAGAAATTAGTTAGAAATTAACACCCTCACTTAAATTCACTGGTAAATGAAACAATGATTTCCCAAAATATGTGGCAGCAATAATGTAATCCCGAGGGCAGGGGTAGAAATAGATGTCGTCACCGGATCAATAAATGTCGACTTGTGAGGAGTTGAACAAATCTAATGTCTTGGAAAATTGATTGTCAATTGCACTACCAGTTAATTACTAATTAGAAATAATTTGTGCACATGCCAACTAGAGAAATGAGAAAAAGATCAATAGCGACACGTGTCATAACAACATGAATCAAATGTGAGTGAAATCGTTGAAATAATCGCACAGAATGGAATTTATTAGCAGTTAATTTACCAATCTCGATTACGTGGCACTTCATTAGTAGTTGGTATAAAACCAGTGCATGATGAAAGTTCGTTCATTTTTACCAATAACCCATTCAAATTATAGATCCACGCCACGAACGGCAGCGAAATAGAGAAACCCGCAATTCCCGAAGAGAAGATCTCGCAATGAGAAGGGAGCCAGTCTTACCACACGATGGTAAGTCTCGTATCGCATTTAACACTTATTTGATTTTTTCTAAATTCATGCGAGGAACAACCGGGAAAACAAGATCGACCAAATCGTGCACTATTTTCAGCGTCTGCCACGACCTCTCAATGCTGGGACAACCAATAAAATCTCCTACCGAATCATATAATTTTATTATGTCTCAAATAAAAATTTTACTATAAAAATCTTAAATTTGTCGATTTTATATGATTTTTCTGGAAGCGGATATCGTAACCGTACAATGTGTCCTACAACCTCAACGATCCGAACTTGGACGAGGAATCAGAGGATATGAACGTGGTGATTCCACGAAGAATGTTGACCAGGGAGATGGGAGACGAGATTATACGTCCCCACCGTGATCAAGAGCAATCGTACGCTCACGAGATTCCAAAGCTTTTCGGAAGTCGAAGCCGTGGAAGACATGGTTAATATCGGTATAATTCGCTAAATAAAAATCGGATTTTGTTTTAACTCTCTTGTTTTGTTCCTATAATAATTAATAAGTGGAGTTGTAGTATGATTAAGAACAGATTTTGTTTAAAATTAAGATTAGGAATTGGATAAGTGAAGTTTCACGACGAAAGATTAATTTAAAGTTGTATTCCGTGTTGTAGATATGGAACCCCACAAAATTCTTCTAGGAGAGTTGGTTAAAGCCCAAAGATTAAATCGAGAATTGAACCAGCAAATTATTCAACTGACAACTGAAATCCAGCGTAAAAAATCCAGCTGGGTAGAACCGAAAAGGGTGAAGGTTCTATATCAAAAGATGACTGCCGCCCAGAGAGGGTGGGCCGAAGAAAAGCAGTTGAATCAAAGCCAGAAAACCCAAAATTCGCGAGCTAGAAGTGGTTTTATCTGCTTGCCAGGAGGGAAATGCAGTGACTTACCCGCTTGTTTTTACTCCAGCGCAATTGGCTTACAAGGAGGCCACATCGAACTCCAAACCTGCGAGCAAACCACCTCGACATCGACCTGGCCGAAACGAGCGCGCCAAACGTCGAGCCGCTCAACCAGTGGATTAGAACAGTTTTTCTTTTGTGATCTTCAAATAAATTTGTATTAAAAATTATTGTTGATCTAAATCATGATTTACAAGTTCAAGACCTAGACGGTGTAAATATAATTAAACAGAAGTGATTATAAGCGACAAGACCAAGCCGAAGTAAGTAGAGGGGACGAAATTTAGCAAAGCGCACACAGACCTTCTATCGGTAATGCGTTGGACCCGCTTTGAGGTCGAGCTAGAGCAGTTCATTCATATAGCTCACCTTTGGCGACCTCAAAAACCGATGGTTACATTTCCAACGTTGCGTAGCAACGGGTAGCCATTCGGGGGAAGAAAAAATTAATTATGTGTGGAAACCCCACATTTGTATGAAATAGTTGGAAATTTTGGTCTGAGAATTAGTATCATCCGAAACGGAAATGTTGGAACTAATTTTAGAGTTACATGATTCAACAGTTTCTATGTTAAGTGTTTCTCTCTTTAGAAGATTAATGCTGTGTTTTCTGATAAGGTGATTATGCAGGCCACTTGTGCTTCCGCCTGCGCATTTTATCGTTGTATTACACCTTTTGTATACAGCTGAATTCCCGTCTTTCATGCGCGTAAAATTATTCCAAAGATCTTTCTTTTTTGCTGCCGACATGGATAAACTATAATAGTTTACAATAAATATGTAATTAGAATTTAATATTTTAATAATTAAATTTAATAAAAATAATAATAAGTTAGGCTTTATTTTCAATGTTATTATTTTATTGTAATTCATTAAAACGAGCCAGAATAACCACCTATTTAAAACGGAAATAACCAAAATTAAATATGAAAGAAATTCTGCATATATTTTCTTCTTGATATAGGTATTTGTACTTTTTAACTACAATTACGCTTCTTTATTTCTCAGGTTAAATTATAATAGTTGACAAAATTACATAAAACCACTATATTGCAAAAATTTACATATTTATATCTTCTTAGTCTTACTTTTTTATTACTTAACATCACAAGTTAATATTTTACTAAAAAAATAACTTAAAGTTTTTATTTGAATTCTATTAATTTTATCTACACAATCCGATCACAAAATTTCTTTCTGTCAACATTTTTTTGAATAAAAAAATCAAAAGATAACTGTTGGGCCAAAACACAAACGGCCTTGGAAAATGTTTAAATGGATCGGTAACACACATGCAAACATAACATGCAAATTTAAAATAAACCTATTAAAACATCAATTAAACCCTACCAAATATGAGAAAAAGAGAGTTACATATAAAATAATAAACATAAAAATAAATTAAAATAATAACAAAATGCAACAAGATCCGCACGATACAAACACAAACATAACATGAAAACTCAACAAATTCGACAAAATTTGATAAATTAATAAAAGTTCATGAAAATGAAATTTAAATCAAAGAATTGAATTAGAAATAATTCAATAGAAATTCTAAATAAAAAATTATAAAAATAAATGAAAAAATAATAAAAATAAAGAATAGAATACACTAGAAAATAACAAGGTCGAATTTTGTTTTACTACATCAAAATTAACAAGCGAAGTTAGGGACAGAAAATAGGTATAAATACCGATACATTTTCACATAAAACTTAACCATAAATTTTAACAAAATTTTGACTGTTTTAGAATCATTTTGAGATCATTTCGAACTTTTATCTATTCGAATTTTTAGGTGAGAGATAGTTTAATTGGAACTCTCTCTCCACGTCACCTCCTTGCAACCTCGATAGAGCTCTGCTTGGACGTCGGCGTGGGGGAGATGTATTTTTATGAAAATTTTATTGGAATGGATTGTTATGGTAACTTTGTATTTTACTTTTAATATACATTAATAAATATTTATAATGTTTAAAATTGTTTTTTCATGCATTTAATTAATTAATTTGTCGAAATTTTTAAGGCCCACAGCCAAAATACATCGCAAGTTAGTAAAATCTACATATAACTCAGACTCGTGTAAGTGCGTGGAATATCGCCGATGATCTGTGCCCGTGAAGACCCGGCGTGCGGAACGCAGGGGTTGGAACGTCAAATCTATTCCGTATAGAAGAAAGGAGAAATAAGGAAGGAGTCTTTTGGCTACTTCCTCGTCTCTCGATTTCTGTAAATTCGACCTAAATTATTTCTACACACGGCTCAAAATCATCACACCGAGTAGTGTAGTGGGCACTCATTAACTATAATATGAACACAAATTACGTTTTAAGGCCTATTAAAGGGAAAGGGTACGGGGATTAAATAAAAATGAAATCGCTGCTATAAATCAATAAATTCAACTTAATTATAACTTTTAGTTTCTAATTGTTGTCAAATAAATCGTTCGAACCCCAATTAAAGTGAAGAATTTAAGTCCGAGATTAGACGCGCCTTGCCGAACCCCGACGAATCTAAAATCATGGCCATATGATTAAAAATAATCGTTTTTGTTTTCGGAATTTAAATTTGATTCGGAAGTCCCCAATCATAGATTAACGTTATCAATGAAATGTTATTGAGAAATCTGATAAGAGCCTAATGATAATGAAAATTATTAAAAATAAACCACCCTACAGAATCACGACAATATCTCCCACCCGCAAAGATAATAATCAAATTCGTTAAACCCTTCAAAATTAAAATGCATATAGTTAGATAAGTCCAAGCACAAGCTAAATTATTTAGGAAACAAAAACTAACGAAGTATTATAATAAAAGTCCAAAAACGGATCAGGAAAGAAATGCTCAAAACGCCTATCATTCCGCAATGTGAATCGAATGGATAATTCTTCCGTGATACGACCAACATAAAGGAGTTTAAAATATTTCGTCCCAGAAAATTATGATGAAATCAAACATTTGGGTTTTCCTGAACTAGATCAATGATAGAATTAATAAAGGAAAGAAACGTACCCGACACATTCCAAAATGTCTCCCAGCAACGTACATGCGACGACAATAGGCACTATGGGGGGATACACTGAAGAAATATCAAAGATAATCGAATAAGAATCAAAATTTACCTGAGATATTAAGCAAATGAGGGCAACTATCAACCGGAAACCGTAAGTCCAAATTAAATGAACCGAAAATTCTCATGATCTGCGAGATTGGTGTTTCCGTAAACACTTTACTTATATAATAAATATAGATTAAATTCTATCGATGTAAACAAAATTTTTCACGCAAATCTCCGTGATTAGTCATAAGGCAGCGGACGTGTATGCATCAACACTAGTTAAATAATTGGGTATGAACGTCTTCCGGTCATTGTACTGTTAATTTTAATTTAAAAATATGGATCTGCCAACCATGGCGTCAACAGGAGAAATACTAAAGGAGTCGAGTTTCCCAAGTCAAGGTAATTTACATCAACGTTTCATTTTAATAAATGTTAATACTATGTATGTCGTAAATTTTAAATTATCCAAACTCATAAACTTCAAATTAAATAGTTATTCACATTCTCCATGCATTATTAAAAATTTTATAGTCATTATTATTTATAAATTTCAGGTTATTCCATTTCTTTGATATTCATTATTATTACCTTACAAATTTTTGAAATTGATGTTTATGAATTCAGGAATTTCGAGCTCGATGAGTATCCTTGTTTAAAATCAAGGTTTATGTTCTGAATAATTACTATTGAATTTTCCCCCACCACTTCGACATTAATGATTCTATGATTTCAGGACGGTAGGATTAATTAATTTCATGGTTTTATGTTTGTGAAATCTACCAGTATTGTTGCTTCGCGGAGTATGTGACCGATAGTTGTCTTCTATTACAAACTGATAGTTCGCATGGTCCCAAAGAATATCATCTGACAGTTATGCCACTCCTTAAGTTCCTGACCGATAAGTATTTCCATTTCATGAGGTTTAGAACCTAAACGAACTAGTATTCCGTGAATACTCAGCTGACGATCATGCGCACTGCCTTAAATCTTAATCCAACGAACGTTTACCATACATTTAAAGCTGATGATCGTTTTCGTCCCTTGAATGTCAAATTGATTACTAGGTTTAAACTCAACTAGTATTCCCTTACCTAAGTTTTAATCCGGCAACTGAATCTTAGTTTTTATGAATCATGTATTACCAATCGTGAAGCGACCACCGACAACTTGAGCAGGTCTACCGACATCTGTGCGGAATAGAAATGAATGGATAACCGACTCCAACCCTTTTGTTACACATCGAAGTGCGGGAGAAATTTTTTTTATCCACAACAACTATCCGTCGATGAACGCTTATAACCCCCATAATAATGAGTCGACATGGGCGATGTCTTGACGTCAACACGCTAACTGAGGATTAAAAGACTATGCCACTGTTAACAAAGGATATACTGAAACTATGTTATACAGGTTCACCTAATCATAATGATATTTATTTTAGAAGAGCCAATGCCTCTAGAGGGGATCCCCGCCCACGTGGCAAAAGAATGGCGTCGGGCTTGGAAGCGGGCCCGGCCAACAACAAGCCTCGAGGAGCTTCAACCCAAGAAACCATACCTGACCGCCTTACAGATACTGGGTATGGAGAATGACCCCCATTGGGCCAGGGTGCAATGTAACCAACAATATCCTGCCGAGGAGATTCGAAACCACGCACGGAGCCTCCTCGCCCATTGAGAAGGGATCCAATGGCAGGTCGATCTGAACGTCGTCAAGGCTAGGATGTATTTAGCCAATGTCGAAGAGGACATCGCCGAAATCTATCCAGCCCGACCGGCCCGTAATACTAGACGACCAGTAGCTATTATCCCAGGCTACTTCCCGGAGGAAGGGGTTAGGAAGTTCTTGGAGGAACCCTAACTTTCCGGACAAGAGGAAACGAGAACAACAATCTGTGTTATTTTAGTTGAATTAAAAAATCTTAAAAATGTCGTTCATTTATTTGCTAAATTAGTAAACTCATTCTTGCATCTTATGTTTTACGTTAATCAGAATTTTAATTTATCTAAGTTAATGATGAAATTAAAGATTTTTATTACAGATATGACATCCGCCCAGATATTGCAAACTGAACTCACTCATATGAGACGTGCAAACGCGAATCTTCTTGACCAAATAGTTCAAATAACCCGAGAAGCTCAGCAGATCAAGTCTACCTGGTTGGACCCGAAGAAGACGAAGGCTCTCTACCTCAGGCTCACCGCCGCTCAAAAAGGCTGGGTGGATGAGCGACTACTCAACCAGAGCCTCCGAACACAAATCAGAGGACTGGAAGTCGCCCTGGCTGCAAGTCGGGAGGGGCAAGCAGTAACTTACCCGCTTATCTTTGCCCCATCCCAGTTGGCCTACCAGAATCAGGTCCATAATTCCACACCGGCTAAAAATTCTTCTACAGTCCCGTCAAGCGGTCACCGGCCGGGACGCAAAGAACGTGCCCGCCGCAGAGCCGCACGTCTACTGAACAACGCGAATTAAAAGACTGCCCTGACATATTAATTATTTTTATCTTAATAAATGGAATCGTAATTGTGAGTATATCTAAAATAGTATGTTCCCGATATGATTATAAATGGAATAGTCATCGGAAAATTGTGAATACCCTCACGGTGTCGTCGAAATGGTGTTCCTCTCCTACTGGTCAGCATTAATTTTGAATTTCTTACACAAGGGACATAGTAAAGCGAGCATAGGTCTTCTATCGACAGCTCGTTGAACCCGAGGGTTGTCCGAGCAATTACAGTGTTAGGGATAATGCTCACTTTTTGCGGGCAATCTACCCACTCGAACACATTTCCAACGTTGCCTAGCAACGGGTGCCGAGTGGTAGTTGAAGTAATATTTATATGGCATTACCGGGGCAACAATAGGATGTTTTAAACAAACAGCGACCCAGTAACCCACCATAACTATGATTTTTTTACTTGCATGGTTGGTTCACATTATTTCAAAAACAGATGGACATGTTGGGCCAGAACACAAACGGCCTTGGAAAATGTTTAAATGGATCGGTAACACACATGCAAACATAACATGCAAATTTAAAATAAACCTATTAAAACATCAATTAAACCCTACCAAATATGAGAAAAAGAGAATTACATATAAAATAATAAACATAAAAATAAATTAAAATAATAACAAAATGCAATAAGATCCGCACGATACAAATACAAACATAACATGAAAACCCAACAAATTCGACCGAAATTTGATAAATTAATAAAATTTCATGAAAATGAAATTTAAATCAAAGAATTTGAATTAGAAATAAAAATTCTAAATAAAAAATTATCAAAATAAAGTAAAAAATAATAAAAATAAAGATTAGAATACATTAGAAAATAACAAGGTCGAATTTTGTTTTACTACATAAAAATTAACACGCGAGGTTAGGGACAGAAAATAGGTATAAATACCGATGCATTTTCACATAAAATTTAACCATTTTAACCGTTTTTGAATCAAAATCAATTTTTGAATTTTGTTTACAAATCTATTGTGAATTTTTTAGGTGAGCAGTAGTTTTATTTGGAAACTCTCTCTCCACGTCCCATCCTCGCAACCTCGGTAGAGCTCTGCTTGGATGTCGGCGTGGGGGGAGAGGTATTTTTATGAAATTTTTGATTGGATTGAATTGGTCAAGTAATTTTGTACTTTGCTTTTAATATATATTAATAAATATTTATGATGTTAAAATTTGTTTTCATGAAATTAATTTAATTGTCGAAATTTTTCCGGCCCACAGCCAAACCACATCGCAAGACAGCAAAATCAACATACAATTCAGATTCGTGTAAGTGCGTGGAATATCGCCGATGATCTGTGCCCGTGAAGACCCGGCGTGCGGAACGCAGGGGTTGGAACGTCAATATTTTTCCGTATAGAAGAAAGGAGAAATAAGGAAGGAGTCTTTTGGCTACTTCCTCGTCTCTCGGTTTCTGTAAATTCGACCTAAATTATTCTACACACATCTCAAAATCATCACACCGATTAGTCCAGTGGGCACTCATTAAATATAATATAAACATAAAATGCGCTTAAGGCCTATTAAAGGGAAAGAGTACGGGGAATAAATTAATATGAAATCGTTGATATGAAATAAAATAAATTAATAAATTCAAATTAACCATAAATTATAAATTTGTAATCGTTTTCCAAATGATCGCTTCAAACTCCTAGTAAAATAAAGGATTTAATCGGGCTCCAAGATTCGACGTGTTTTTCGGGATCACCGCTATGTAATCAATGATTATTTTCACCGTAAATTTACCGTTGTAATGAATTTGAAAGGAAAAACCATAAATTAATATTACTATTACATAGTTGTTAATAAACTCGGTAAATACATAATTATAATAATTGAAACCAACTCACCCTAAAGGTTCAGTAAAGTAGAGAATTTAACTAACTCCAAGTCGGAGTACATCCCTCAATATAGTGAACAAACGTAATTTTGCGAGTACCCCCATAGAACGACATCATTAATAGTTGAATTTGACTAAAACTTAATTGTGGAAACAAAATAAATACCATTGGTTCAGTTAAATAGAATAAAGAAATAAAGACCCATCGAGTAGATCAATTTATTCCATTAAACTTTTGTATCATAAATCAAAACAACCCCTCCCAAATCCGCATAAGATGCTCGTAATAACAGAACCCACGAACTCCCTATAACCTCCATAAAATTGTGCGAAAATAAATTAATTAAATCACTAACCCCACTTACGGAATATGTAGCACTGATATAGCTAGAACAATTCACCAGGTAAAATAATTCCATTTGATCATGATAACATAAAATAAGACTTATTTTCTAAAGCCATTCCGGCATGTTCGGCAGAGACATCCAACATTAACTAAAGAAAATCTGTTAGAATAAGAAGTCATCATATAAAAGAACTTACCAAACCAGGTAGTTGAATAAAAACTCCGAATTTTCGATAAAACTCCGGAAAACCGATCACTAAAATTTCGCGTGTTCGGATTGACCCATTAAACCGAATAAATTAAATATAAAAATCCAACGATCAACGGAAATAGAATTCAACATCAACAGTCAAGTCAATTACCATTGCATAAACAATTTTCCGAGATTCATCAGAATTAATCAATAACCCGTGTATACAGACACCCACTGCTGTATTTATATAAATTATCAAGATCAAGCGACTTTGGAATTTTTTATTTTACATATGGATATCCAATCTTTGGCTAATGAAGCAACGGCGGCGCATGGAACATCTACAAAAGGAACTACGACGGCACGGGATAAAACGGAATGTAAGACTATTACAAATTATATTGAATTATAAATGATTTTCATGTTTTTCAACCATAATTGTAAATAATTTTCTCATATTAGATTATAATTATACCTAATTTGGACCATTCATATTCCATAATAAATAATTTTTCCTCATATTAAACTTATAATTGTAAACAGTTTTCTCATTAATCATACTCACTTTGGGATTGGTTAAATAGTTTTCTTGTCCATATTTAGTTTAAAGTAATAAAAAATAATTTTCCTATTCATATCTAATTTTAATTGTAATCATGAATGTCTAATCAACTATTACAGATAACTCATACCTACGGTAGCTCCGTTCCCATCGTCACTAATTTTCTACTTTCACAAATACCCGAGTAAATGCAGTTAGGCCATTAAATCGCAGAGCATCACAATTTCCCCTTAAAATATTTATATGTATCGCCATGATAATGTCGATTATGCTATTACCCCTCCTATTTATTATTTCATTCCCCTTTCACAAGTTTCAGGAACATCACACTGAAGAAGAAATTATAGAACAAGTGTAACATCGCTCAAATAGCCATTACCAATCAATAAATCTTGGAGATTTGATTTTGTTCAATATTCAAAACGGGTGATATAGGGACTTATTCTCAGTAAATCTACATAAAAGGAAAACCCATTACACTGAAAGATTTGCCACAACCATTTTTTTCCAAATACCAACTCTTGCCGGTTCAAGGGAGAATTTCGCCCCAAAGATTCCGACGGACGTAGGGTTTTTTACAATAATGCGCACGAAATATTCTAAAACAACTGAACTAGTACGTAAACGTGCAATAACGATACGATATGCATAATGACAATAAATCGAGCCAACACTTGAAATAAATCAATCGTTTTCCTTATAAGGGACTGAGAAATCCACAAAATCCCTATACATAATAATGGTAGAAATTAATTTAGCCGACGGCAAGAGACTCATCATAATTATTTTCCTATCACTAAGAGTGGTAATATTAAATGATATCTATTCCAGCAACCAACCCAATCGAACAGACGGAAATCTCTCTCGCAGACCGATGGAGATGGGCCTGGGCTCAGTACCGCCAGGAGAGATGCCCAGAGTTTCCCCCGTCGAAGTTCCTCGATAGGGACCATCTGGGACAAGGAACTGTCGATCAATGGAGCCCGACCAAGGAGATCTACCAACAGGCTCAACGACTGCTCAGCAATCTAGAGGCCCATCAACGCGAGGTCAATTTACAGGTGATCCGAGCTTGCCAGTACCTGGCGAATGTTGAGGAAGATTTGCTGGCGGGTCGGATTGCCGATAACTATTGGCATCTCCAGCCAATCGTTCAGGACTCGCAAACCGCTACGACTCGAGTACGCGACACGAAACGACCGGTTATGTCGATCTCGGGATACACCCCCGAAAAATGGGTGGCCAAAAGATTCCTTTGAGGGATTTCAAGCCAAATTTCGCACAACGAGTTACTCTAAACAATTTTGTTTGTTTTTGATTTAAATAATACAAATTAAATTTGCGAATGTTTTATTTTCGTTATTTTATATTTTCACTTGATTAAGATTGTTAAATGATTTCGCCTCAATTTTGTTTTAAGTAAACTGAATGTCACACGATTGTAACCTATCAGTAAACCATCTGTTAACCATTTTTATCATTATTAGATATGGACCCCACCCAATTGCTACAAAATGAATTGCTCCGCGGCCAGAAATCCAACAAATCCCTCTACGAACAAATAATTCAACTTACTAAAGAGGTGCATCAAGTAAAATCTACCTGGGTGGATCCGACCAAACTCAAATCCATCCACCAACGCCTCACAGCCGCTCAAAAAGGTTGGGCGGAGGAGCGTCAACTCAACCAGAGTCTCCGGACGCAAATCAGGGGATTGGAAGTCGCCCTGGCAGCCAGTCGTGAAGGGGAAGCGGTCACTTATCCGCTTATCTTCGCCCCTTCTCAGTTGGCGTACCGGGATCCCATCAACAATGTCACACTGGCAGCAAATCCATCAACAGTCCCGTCAAGTAATCGCCGGCCGGGACGCAAGGAGCTTGCCCGACGCAGAGCCGCACGTCTGCCAAGCCAATCGAACTAATTTACCGACATTATATATACTTTCAATCGTTTTTCTTGTTTGAATAAATAAAATTGTAATTATTGTTAAACAAATCCCAAGTAACAGGTCACAACATATGAATTATATGAGATTATCATCGTGAGTACTCACATCGTGTCATCGAACCATCGTTCTATTTTTACCGGTCAACATGAATCTGATTTTGAACTTTCTCACACAGGGGACAGAGTAAAGCGAGCATAGGTCTTCCATCGACAGCTCGTTGAACCCGAGGGTTGACCGAGCAATTACAGTATTAGTAATAGTGCTCACTTTTTGCGGACAATCCACCCACTCGAACATATTTTTAACGTTGCCTAGCAACGAGTGCCGAGTGGTAGCTAGAAAACATTTGTATGGCGTTACTGGGGTAACAATAAGGCGATTTAAACAAATAACGAAACCCCGTAGCCCACGAGACAATAAAATTTCAACACAATAATTGAATAAAGAAAAATAATTTTTGTATAAGTAGGTATATTTATTTTTTAAATTTTATGAAAAATGTCCTCTTTTTACATATATATGAGCGCTGACATGAAATTCGAAATGCCGTTTTCAGTTTTGTAGATAGTTTCTATTTGTTTAATTTAATCAAACGTAATGAAATTTGATAGTTTATTGAATTTTGATTACACCGAACACTTTTAATTATACTTTTCATATTATATATCAAATTTATGATAATTTAAAATTTATATATCTGAAGCATAATTTTAAGCAAATCTATTTTTCTTGAAATTAAATGGTCAATGCCCACTTTTGCTTTAAAATAACGTCATGTGTCAGTACTCTATAGCGTTAAAATATTACCAAATTTTACCGGTTTACCGGTAATTTATTGCAAAAAACCGGTAAATGTAAATACACTAATATGGAAAAATTTACCGGTAAACCGTATTGTTTATCAAAATATGGACATGTAAATAAATATCGGTTCAAATTTTGACAGTAATTGGCTTTCTGTTATTTAATAAATAATATTTCACAAAAATATTTATTAATTGTCAAACTAATTTAGTGTTGGGCCAGATCACAGGTTAGTTTAAATGAATCGGTAATATCACGCAGATTTAAAATCAGACCCGAAAACACCAAGTAACCATGCAAAAATATGAGAAAGAAATAATTAAATATAAAATCAAAAACATAAAAATAAATAAAACTATTAACAAAATGCATCAAGATCAGCACGAAACAAACATAAAAATAACACGAAAAATTTGACCAAATATTGACAATTTAATCAAAGAAACAAGAGTTCATGAAATTGGAACTAAAATAAAATAATTTGAATTAGAAATAATTCAATTATTTGTTAAAGGAATAAATTGTCAAAATATATTAAAAAATTAAAGTTAGAAAATACAAAGAAATTCCCAAGGTCAAATTTTGTTTTAATATGTCAAAATTAACACGCAAGGTTAGGGTCACAGAATAGGTATATATATCGATTCATTTTCACATAATCTCAATGACTTAATCACTCAGTTTTGAGGAACTTGAAGCAAGCACATTTATTCTGAAACTCTATTTAGCGTAGTAAGCAAGAATGACTTGCTGAGATGATTTTGTGTGATGCTCATTTCATGAAAAATGGAATCGAATTTAATATTTATCAAATATATGCTATAACTAATACAGACGTTTTTCAAAGTCGAAATTTTTCCGGCCCACAGCCATACACCGACAAGTTATTAAAATCTGACATATCATAGTCGAGCAGTGTAAGTGCGGTGTAAGTCCGCCAACAGCTCGTGCTCGTGAGAGATCTCGCCGTGGGTAACGACGGACTTGAACAGTCAATTCATGTACCGTTATAGGGGCAGCAGGGAGATCGGGAGACAATCTTTTGGTTGCCTACCTTTCTACCTACTCCCGAAAAATCGACCAAAATATCTCTACACATCGGCTAAAATATTAACACCGAGTAGTCCAGTGGACACTCTTAAAATCTAACTTCGACAGATAACTTTACTAGGATCAACTTGAGGATTAAAGGGGACGGGTTAGCGGAAATCGATGCAATCAAATTCTTGTTAACTATAAAAACTTTAGAGTTGATAATAAAATAAAAGTACGGAGTCGCTAAATAAATCATCAATAATAATACCACTTAAAGATAGCTAAAAATTATAATGGGTGGGAGACCAAAAATTCTATTCAGATGAAATTTCGCCTCCGCTACTAACTTCTGGAAATAGTTGAAATGACAAAAGCTCCACAAATTTATAGTTTACTAGAAATAAAAACCCCGATAATCAAATCAAAAATTTTGCCCCAACAACTATAGGTCGTAATTAACCACCAAAATCCCTTCATTAAAGCATAAGATATACAACTCATATATTATTACGAGCACGTACCGATTCTCCCAACCATTAAATTTATCCGTAGTAGCGATAATTCTTACTTAGTTGACATTTCCAAATCGAAAATCGTTGTTACTTAGAATAGATAGTGTAAAAATTATGACGCTCAATATAACGCAAATAAGGGCTCAAAATATCAACCTCATTAACAATAATCTAAACATTTATTTAATCAGAGTTAGGAAAAAATCCAAAAATTCTGGAGGAGTATTAGTGGGAGGCGGAGATTCTTTGTAGCGTCTGGCGGATGTTTTGGAGAAGAACCCAGTGATGTGGGCGATGAGCACGATCATTCGAGGCGTTTTCCTGAACAGTGTGGAACCTAAAGATCAAATTAGTAAACAGGAACTACAAGTAAAATAACCAAACCTCCAATAACTCAATCCATGTAAACTACAAGGCGAGCGTTGCATAATGACAGCCGAAAAATATGGCGGAATTTCCTCTACCAAATATTGAAATATAAAATTTAACGAGAAGGGACCGGTCAGGAAATTTCCTCCATCTTTCTTTTCTTCTCGATGTTAAGCGATAAGGGAATGGAAACACAGCCTCCAGCAGTCAATCTGAAAAATTCAACATGCCTGACGGATCGATAAGAGGAAATAGAAAGTAGACAGCGATAAATTCTCTACCCCGCAGACAAGAGTCGATCAGATATTGAACTGCGGCACATGAAGAGGCAGACACAGAAATTGGCCAATCACATCTCGCAAATCGAGATAGCACTGCCACGTCGCGACACACCCACATGACAGTATAAATAGAGAGACGGACTTCGCGAAAATCGAATGAATACGAAAATTTACGGAAAATGGAAAAAGAGACTTGCGGAAATGGAGACGAAAAGAAGAATTCGTCCAGTCGGGAGAAGCCCCGGATTCATTCATGCTCTGCTAATTTCTCCCCAAGATATGACCAGAGGAGAATAAATCATCAAGATCCTTCAACAAGTACGGCTATTTTCAGCCATCCAACCTGTTCATAAAACATAATAAATATTTTTTTGGTTATGATTCAATTCGTTTGTTAGAATTTTGGATGAAAATCTTATCCATGAAATAACCAGAGCACGATACGACTCAATCATTTCTTTCGTATAACTAAAATTAGTCGTCACGTCCCTAGTTTTTCAGTAAATGAAATCATTTCGATCAAGTCCCGATATATCAACCGATAAATTAACCACCGCGGTAATGTACGGATTAGTCGAGAAGAGCGACCGTCTTCCATTTGGTAGTATTTCTTTTCCGTAATTTTGTCATATGAAACGTCAAAAATATAAATTTCAATCACTACTTATCATATAATTAATAATTCTAGATAAATTGGATTTTCGATACCCAATTATAATATATTTAGTCTTTTCCAACCGATTATCAGATATACTTAACAATTTAATCAAACGCGAAATCGGTGTATTTTCTAACCAATGTAAAGTAAATGCGAAAAACGGGTGCTATATGGCCAAGGTCATATCGACCACTAATCAGTAACCCCACATTAGTAAAAATATTTCACATTTTTCAAAACAGCATAAATTCATGTAATTTTTTCAATAAATTAGTGACAATTTTATTTTGATATCCCCGAATGCTTGGTAGTCTTTATTAAGTTCGTTTGTTGAGCAGGGGTGACCAAAACCTAGGAGCATTAATTATTCTTTAAAAGTATGCGGAATAACTAAATACATCTTTAAATTGTCAACAACTGAGTGCTTTGAGTAATCACGGTGCATAAAATTATTATCATAAACATTGCCCACAGAAATATCTTATCTTTCTTATTCATCATTTCGTCCATTTTTTTGACAGTTTACACCCGAATGCAATCTGATACACATTCTATAATATAAAGAAATTGTAGGATGTGGACCGTATGCGTGTGTATGAGAGAGCTAGCGTGAGTGAGATATATATTTGCATGGTTTGCAAAATGTTGACCACTCCTGTTATGATACACTCTGTGGTGATACACCTGTTTCAAATATTATTAAAATAAACTATTTTATAAATTAAAGTATATATAATAAAATTTAAATCAATACAATTTTCATAGCAAATTCAAAATTAGTTTTTTGGGTGAATTTAACACTACAATAGCCCCCATCTAAAGGAGCAGAGCGTGAATGGATGATTTAAAATACTGAAAGTAATTTTGCATGTCAAATTAATGAACATTTATTTTATTTAATTGTAAGTTCTTTGGACTTAAAATAGATGTTATTTTGCATGTTCAAGAAATGGTAAAAGTCAGAATAGTCGAATATGGAAGTCAAAAAGAGTCGACAGATCTTGAAAAATTAGCCGACCTCAAACCCATAAAAAACCGACATCCAACAAACGCCATGAAATTAGTCAATGACTTGATATAAGAATTCCAAAACAATCGTCGACAATTTAATTCAAATAATTTTTGTGAAAAAGTTAATAAAAAAAACTCCACCCCACCCCCGGTATTTAATTATCTATACATATAGATTATTTACTAGTTACTACAGTAATAATATCTCCCAGTAAACTAACATCCTTTTAAAAAAATTGTATTATTTTTGGCCTTTAATGTTTCGACTATTTTTTAGGATTTAATATTGTCGGCTATTTTTTGTACTACAGTTTCAACGATTTTAACCAATTAAAGCTTTTTTTCTTTGTCGACTACTTTTTCGGCTTCCATATTCGACTATTCTAACTCTCACCCAAGAAATTAAGGATTAATTTCTCTCATTCTGTCGTCAAAGTTTGAATTCATTGAAACTTTGTGTCTCGGATTTAGCAAAAGAAGATTTTACAAACTTAAAAATAAATTTTTATATTAAAAAGAGCTTTGAAAGCCTTTTTATCACCACATTCCCGAATTCCATCATCGGCAAGGTAGTTAATCAAATATTTAAAATTTCCAATATTTTTATTGTGCTCGTGACGGAAAACAGGTGAATGGTGGGTTGAGAGGGTTCTAAAAATTTATATTTATAAGATCGATTTTACTAAAACCTATATCAGTATAATTAGTACCGCATTTCTCATTTATCTCATCCTTTCTTTCTATACATGCAGTATTCTATAATTTATATAAAGAAGAGTTATAATACTATTAGGAGGTTCATCCTGTAAAACATTAAAATCAGTTTTTGTTTCCATAAATTTTATTTCAATAAATATCAAACTCTAAAATGTTTTCTTTAATCTTTCTTATTTAAACAAATTTTCTACGATGATATTTTTAATTAAAATATCTTCTTATTTTGTTTTTTTTAAAAATTAATCTAAACTTTTTAATTTTTAAAATTTTCAATTTAAAAATTTCTTCATCATAAAACTTCCTCATATCCCCCTTCTTAAGAAATTTTTAAGTTTTTCCACATTTCTTTCGATCCTTTTTCCATCTTCATTTCTTAAGATGTATCGTCTGTCATGCACTTTCTCTATCACTTTGTACGGACCTTCATACCTGTCCTGGCCTTTGTGCCGTGTTTCTACTTTTACTAATACTTCTTCTCCTACATTGAATTTTCTCCTTGTTTGTTCTTCTAGTTCTTCCTTTATCGGTATTTCTTTGAACCCGTACCATTTTTCCCTGCTAATCTTTTTTCCAAAAACTATCTCTGCCGGGCTTTTCCCTGTCGTTTTTTGTTTGGTTGCATTTAAAGTGAATTCGACTTCTGGTAATATCTCTGCCCAATCCGTCTTCTTTCTATCCTGTAAAGTAGCATTTATCAAATCCCGTATTGTCCTGAATTGTCTTTCTATCTGACCGTTTGTTTGGTGATGGTATGGACTCGAAAAACATAATTTAATATCTAACATCTTTGTGAATTCTCTCATCATTCCTGATTCAAACGCCTTTCCGCAATCAACTCTTATCTCTTTTGGGCATCCAAATCTTAAAATCCACTTTTCTAAAATCGTTTTCTTTATTGTTTCTTCGTCTTGTTTTGTTATCGCTGTCAAGACTTGATACTTACTATACTGATCTATTATGCCCAATATATACTTCTTACGTCCTTTTGTTTCTGCCAACGGTCCACATATATCTACGAATATGATTTCGAACATTTCCTTCGAATCTTGTCTTTTTACTGGTTCTTTCGTTGTTATTGTTAAAGCCTTGGTTTTTTGACAAATCTCACAACTTCGAACAATCTCCTGAATCTTACTCCACGGGTGTTTTCCAACATATCTATCTTTCATATAATCGGCTATCTTCTCGACTCCAGCATGACACAATAGTCTATGTATTTCCTTTATTGTTTCTTGTAACTCATTTTCAGGTATCATCGTTTTCTTTCGTACTTCTTCTACAATTCCATGTTGGATGTTGCTTCTTCCCTCTTCTCTGATCGAGTCTAGTAATCTTGTTTTTATCTTTCCTTTCTTAGCTTCTTCGTGGGCCATTTGACATTGAACACACGTGTCACATTTAGTTCTCGACACCATGTCTGCATTTTGGTGATTAATAACCTTTCTGTATTCTACTCTTATATCTAAACTGCTCAAATAATTTATCCATGTTTGGAATTGTGAAGTAATCGGCTTCTTGGTTGTCATCATAAACGTGATTGCCTTGTGGTCTGTCCTGAGCGTGAATCTTCTTCCGTAGAGATAGTGCTTAAAATGAATGCAAAAATAATATACCGCCAATAGTTCCTTTCTTGTAATACAATATCCTTTCTCGTGGCTTGTCATCGAGTGTGATCCATACGCAATTACTCTTTCCTTTCCATCTTTATCTCTTTGTGAAAGTACTGCTCCAATGGTATCGAAACTAGCGTCGGTATCTAAAATGAACTCTTTTTTCAGATCCAGAAAACATAAGATTGGCGCCGTCGTGAGTGCTAATTTCAATCCCTCAAACACGCTATTCGTTCCTTCACTCCATTCTAATTTTTTGTTACTTGGTCCGCTACATAATTGTTCTAACATCCTTGCCTTCTTTGCATAATCACTGATGAATCTTCTATAATAATTGCAAATACCTAAAAAGCTTCGGAGTTTCTTTACGCAGTTAGGCTTCCCAAAGTTCTGTATGGCCTGAATTTTAGATGGATCTGTCTGTACTCCTTCCTTGCTGATTATGTGTCCTTAGAATCTGATTTCTTCCTTTATTATTTGGCATTTTTCTGGATTAATCCTTAGGCCTGCTTCCTCAATCGCCTTTAACACTTCTCCGAGTATTGTATAGTGTTTCTCTTTACTGCTTGAATAAATCAAGATGTCGTCCAAATACACCATTGCTCCCTTTATTTTGCCTAATACTTTTGTCATCATTTCTTGGAACGTACCTGGTGCTGCTGCAATTCCAAACGGCATTCTGTTGAAACAATATTGTCCGTTCTTTGTTGAGAAAGCTGTTTTCTCCTGTGATTCTTCTTCTAGTTCCACTTGGTAATATGCATTACCTAGATCGATTGAGCTGAAAAAGACGGATCCTCCTAACAAATCCAACATCTCGTCTATGTTTGGCATTGGAAATGCCTGCCTCTCTGTTACCGCGTTCAGCTGTCTAAAGTCCAAGCATAGTCTAATATCCTTTTTCTCTTTTTTCCATACACATATTAGCGGTGTATTCCATGGAGAGTTACATTTCCGTATAATTCCATTTTCGTACAAATTTTGTATTGCTTCTTCAATCTTTGATTCCAAATTTAGTGGTTGACGATATGGTTTTATGTTTATCGGCTCACCTCTTGTAACTATCTTGTGTTTTACCAAATGTGTGCGACCCACATCCCATTTATCTGCCATAAACACGTTTCCACTGTTTGTTATAATTTCCTTTAATTTGCTATCTTCATTGATCTTTAACTGCTCCAACGCTCGTATCAATCGTTCTTCATCCTTTATTTTTCTGCCAAATTTTGCTTCAATGTTACAAATATAGTTCTTGTCTTTTTCACTAGCCTCGATATCTTTAATTTTTAACAGTCTAAATCCAAATGTTTCTTGTAATTCGATTCCTCCAATCACGTCTGGTGTCACTTTCTCCGCCAAAATGAATATAACTTCCTTCGAAACATTTCCAATGGTTACTTGCACCTTCGTTTTTCCTATTGTCTCGATCGTACTCTCGTTTGCGCATCGTAACTTATCGTCACTTTTCGTCAATTGTTGTCCTCGTAGCTTGTTGAAACAGTTCACACTCATTACATTGATTCTTGCCCCAGTGTCTAATAAACAGTCGAAATTTTCCCCATTCATCCTTACTGTTATACTAGGCCTTCCTTGCATTCTGTTATACAAAATTTCAACAACCTGCTCCGTTTCGATGGTTCCAATTCTCTCCACTTCCTCTTCAAACATTTCTCTCTTTAGGAACATGTATACTTTCTCGCTTACCCTTCCAACATTCTCCCACTTTTCTGCCCCTTGAGGATATCCCATCAAATTTTCTGTTAGAATATGGCTCCAACCAACTCCTCTACTGGTGGAGCCCTGTTGTTTGGGTACGTCTTCCTAAAATTATCTTCATTTGTCTCTACACACGATTCCCTTTCTTCTTCTTCCTCGATACCATTTATTCGACTGTATCTGTTTCCCGTGAATCTTTGTTTCTCCGTCGCTTGCCCGTACCTCATCTTTGTATAACACTCCTCGGATCTATGACCATTTCTGCTACATCTTTCACAGCGTATTTCCTGACACAATCTTCTTATATGACCTTCTTTCCCACACCCAAAACATCTTGGAGCTTTTTTATCTGGACAGTTTCTACTTATATGTCCGCTTCTATGACATGTCCAGCATTCTATTTTACCTTTTATTGGACAATCAATTTTCGTGTGTCCTATTTTGTGGCATAACCAGCATTCTGGCATTTCTCTTCGGATACTTTCTTCTCTCTGTTCTTTCTTCTTGTATTGTACTCTTCCCTGTGGTTCCTGATAGACCACTCTGGCGTAACTTTTCATACTGTTTATCTGCTCTCTTTGCTTTTCTACTTTGTCCATCAGAGTTAGTGTTTCCTTTATTTCTTCTGTGCTTTTTATCTTCCGTAGTATCACTTCTTTCTCAACTTCTTTATTCTCCGCACATACTATTAACATCCTTGCTGTTAATTTCTCTTTGGTAAATTCTTTATTTTCGAACAACCTATCAACAAGGTCCTCCACCTTTTTAAAATACGTTTCTATTTCTTCACCCTTCCGCTTGTAATTCAACAAGTTTTGTAGATCCTTTAAAACATCTCTTTCACGATCGAATGCCAATCGCAACCTAGCCTGGAATCCTTCGGCTTTTTTCAGTGTTTTGGCGTACACTTCCAGGAGATCCTCATCAATCATGCAAGATGTTAATCTTTCCTGGTCTTTCTTCTGCGTGATTCCCTTGGCGTCGAAATAAATTTCGCATCTTTTAATGAACTTTTCCAAATCGTCCACTTGGCAGAATACCTTTGGTAGCAATCTTTCGGTGATTGCGTCCGTGTTTACCGCTGCCACCATATTAGGAGGTTCATCCTGTAAAACATTAAAATCAGTTTTTGTTTCCATAAATTTTATTTCAATAAATATCAAACTCTAAAATGTTTTCTTTAATCTTTCTTATTTAAACAAATTTTCTACGATGATATTTTTAATTAAAATATCTTCTTGTTTTGTTTTTTTTAAAAATTAATCTAAACTTTTTAATTTTTAAAATTTTCAATTTAAAAATTTCTTCATCATAAAACTTCCTCATAAATACCATTACTTAATATATAACGCTTATCATCATAATTAATTAAACCCTACCTTGAATATTCCTTTAATAACATTTTATGAAGTTCTGATTTTAACTCCCATCCTCCTACAGGTTGTTGTTCTTTCCCCAGGAGATAGTCTCTTGCTTATTGATATCCTAGGTCTTTGATTGAAGATTTAGAATATCCTTTCACTCTTAAATGTTCGAAGTATTTCTCAGATCTTAAATCCTTTATATCCAAGAAATATATTTTGGATTTTAATCCGCAAAAACACATGATTTTTTTCCCTTTTCCCATTTTCATCATTGAAATATCCAAGTTTTGTGTCATCTTTACTTGTAACGACAGGAATAAGTTGAAGAATTTTATCTCACTGATCTGGCTAAAATAAAACAAAGAACAGGTCATTGCTGCCTACTTATCTCAAGATACGTTAGAGTTGAATGACCAGAGACAGTTGAAAGATGGTTAACAGCCTAATGTTGAGATGTTGGATAAATAATTAATAACTAATGATAATAGGTAGTTCCAGCAGTCATTGGATAGATGTCAAACGGACGACATTAACGGTCCCAAGTAAATTCGCTGGACGATATCGCCAGGCCCTGTGGGATCGGGGATACTCCATATCCACATATGGTAACCCCGAATGGCCGAATCGGAACCCAGACAGGCGTGACGAGGGTATCGAACTACCCAGCCTGGTGATCAAGAGAGAGCCAGGGAGAAACCCAGCTCGGAAGATCCGCCAAGAAGTCGAGGAGGTGCTCTACAAGTTCGAACAATTAGAGCAAAGATATCGATGCCTAGCCAACCAGCAGCGCAGACGATTGGTAAAGATTATTATGGAAATCTCCAGCGGGCGCATTCCGAGCTCGGACGGCTACCTACGAGATTATGGTGTAGCTTATGACCCGAAGGATCCGGCACTCCTGGAGTTCAATGCGCCAGTGCACCTGGTTGTTCACAAACATCTGTTACAACCAGACATTCGAGAAATATTGGAGGACAGAGAAACGTAGTAGCACGCCTATTTTCGAAGGCATCTATCGCGTAAAAGACCGCATATGGATTAAACCTGTGATTAAAGTAAAATAAATGTTTTTTCTTGATCGTTAACTTGTTATCGGTAAAGAATGATTTAGTTTTATTAAAAATTCTATAGTAGCTATAAATTGTAAGGATACAGTAACCTAGAGCATCTAATCAAGGTCACAATTAATAGTTTTATCTACGTTAAAACTTATTTTCCCCCAAAATATTCTACTTCTGTAGTTAATTCAATATATTAATGCTGCCAAAAATTTCAGCCATGGACGTGATCAGGGAAATTGGATCAGAGCTGAAGAAGCTTCGTCGAGAGAATGGCAACTTACACCAGCAGTGTATCCAACTCAGCCGCGAACTCCAGCGGATTAAAGCCACGTGGATCAAGACGTTCCGAGTAAAACGGTTATACCAAAAGATAAATGCTGCTCAGAAGGAATGGAAGGAGAATGCCTTAAACCAGTCCCAAAAGATTCAAATCCGAGGACTTAAGGTTGCTGTAGCGGCAAGCTAAGAGCGAAGTGCGGTCACATACCCTTTGGTATTCGCCCCGGCACAAGTCGCCTATCAAGACCAGACAGGCCCAAAGAAACAGCCAGGCAAGTCGAAATTACATACTAGGCCGGGAAAAGCCGAGCGTGAACGCAAGATGAGACAGAAGCAGAATCAATGAACGATTCTTTCAATGTATACCTGATTATTGTAGTATAAATGCCCTGTATCAGAAATAAATTTTTGTGTATTTCTTTTTAATTGGTTATTTTATAAGTTGAACGTTACACAGAGGAGAGGAGTTTTAGGTACATTGTAAGTCATGAATTGTATAAATAAAACATGAAGAGAGGTAAGGGACCTAAATAAGCAAGACGAACACATACCTTCTATCGGTAGCTCACTGAACCAGCTGCAGACCGGATCTTAGCAGTTTTGAAAACAAAGCTCATCTTTGACAGTCTCAGAACCATTGGTTACAGTATCAACGTTGCTTAGCGACGGGAATTCAGTGGCAGACACATAGTGTTGTATGAAGGGGGTCAAGGTTATAAACACCAGTAACCCCACATACAAATTTGGGGACTCAGCCGGGATAAACGATTATACGCGCGCGCGTTTTTTTTAATAACTATTCATCCGCGCACCCATCAACAATATATATCCCTATTTAAATATAATTAACCGACAAAATCTACTCAATTGTTAATAATTTTTAATTGAATATAATAGTAATTCATCCACTCTTAAAGTACAATTCATTTTCAGTGAATATTTTCATCTTTTAAGTATATTTGTTGAACAGTGAATAATACAGACTCAATTTATTTCAAGTATTTCCAATATTTAATTGATATTTCATCTCATCATTGAGAAATTTTACCGTCTAATTTATTATATGCAATTCTCGATTCACTGAATATTTCTTAGCTTCAATCAATATTTTACGTTATTCAATGATTGTTTTCCCTCTTCAATAAATATTTTTTCTCTCCAATGAATAATTTCTCTTAATGAATATTTTCCTCTTCAATGAATAATTTCTCACTTTAATTAGTATTTTCTCACTTTAATGAATATTTTTCCTCTTCGATGTATATTTTCTTCATTCAAAGTATATTACCCTTGTAAGGTTTTAATATATCAATTGATATTTCATCTATTTAGTAGATATCTTTAGCTATCCCACTTTTTCCAGTAATTTCAACGATTTTAGACACTTAATGTACTCTCCTACCAATATTACTTCTTCACTGGAAATTTTCTTTATAGAATATAATCTCTACTAATTAAAATTCCATTTGTTGACTTGTTATTGACTTGTCATTTTCACTGAAAATTTAATTAACTTTTAATAAATTTAATTACACACTTAAATAGATTAGGTTGTAATCGACAAAAATAAAATATTTTTAGGCTATGTAAATTAATTAGAGATTTTAGGGAAATTTTATGATAATTTAAGTGATATCTAGTTTTACGAGGTATTTATTTTAGTAAATTTTAATCATCTATTTGAATTTTATGGTTTTCATTTGAATGTTAATGGATTTGGGGACTATTATGTTTTTGTAGAAAATATTGAAGAAATGAGGGTAAATCTATAATTTTAGAAGCACTTAATTTCTTGATAATTTATTAGATTTGACTTGATTTTAGGATTATTTTAAATAAAAGTTAAATTTATGATCAAAATGTTTATGAAACATCTATTTAAGATAATTATTTAAGAATTAGAATCAAATTAGCTGATAGATTTTGAATAGTAAATGATAATATTTTATAATATTTTTAAGGGGCTTTGTTCAGATAGATATCAATATGTGTGTAAATCTTTTAAGAGATTGGAAATATTGTCATTTAAAGAGAAATGATTGGTTAAGAAGAGAATTTATGATCTTTTAAGGGGAAATAATTGGTCACGAGATGGATTTCAAGAAATTTATCCTGTTGAATATCGATATGTTGGTGATTTTTATGAAAATAATGAATATAGCGGGGATTAATGTCATTTAAAGAGAAATGATTGGTTGAGAGGCGAATTTATAATATTTTTAAGGGGATTTGATTGGTCAAGAGAGGAATTTATTTTAAGGTGATTTCAAGAGATTTATTCGGTTGAATATCGATATGTCGGTGATTTTTTATGAAAATAATGAATATAACTGGGATTAATCTCATTTAAAGAGAAATGATTGGTTGAGAGTAAATTTTATTTTAGGGGAAAACAATTGGCTAAGAAGAGAATTTATGATCTTTTAAAGGGAAATAATCGATTAACAGCAGATTTGTTGATATTTTTAAGGTGTTGAGTCGGTTAAGTATCGTTATTTAATAGGTGATTTTTATAAAATAATGAATATAGTTGGTAGAGTAGGGGAAAGTGTTATTTGATGGGAAAAGATTGGTCAAGAGTGGAATTTATTTAGTGAAAAATAGTCGATTAAGAACAAGCTTGTTGTCATTTTAAGGGGCTTGAGTTAGTTAAATATTGTTATTTAAAGGGTAAATATTATAGAAATGGGTATTGTTATGATTTTTATGAAAAATATTGAATATGGTTTGAAATATTGTTATTTGTTGGGAAATGATTGGTCAAGAGAGGAATTTATAATATTTTTAAAGGAATTTACTGGAATGAATATTAGTATTCAAAGGGTAAATATTATCTACTTGATAGGTTTTTATGAAAATTATGAATATAGTTGATATAATGGAGTGAAAATGACATTTGAAGAGAAATTATTGGTTGAGAGGCGAATTTATAGTATTTTTAAGGGGATTGAGTTGGTTGAATTTATAAGATACTTAGGAAAATTGTTACTTTTTTTCATTGATTTAAGGTTAATCAGGATATATCGATAATATTTCAGTTCTATGAAATTGTATGATTCATGTAACTATTTATTTGATTTTATTAAAATATTTGTAACTCAATTAAATTAAAAATTAAAATTGACTAGTATTTAAAACTTTTTTGTTACCCATTATTTAGGTTTTTTTTTTGACAATTTTCTGAATAATTTAAATATTTACGATTATTTCCAGGAATCAAGAATTTAATAATTATTTATCCGGAAATTGTAGAATTAAATACTATGAGCAGTCGATAACATACACTAATTTTCATTCAACAAGTACCTAGAATAATTACCTAACTACCTTATAAAATTTTAAAAAATGATCTAATAAATTTTTCAATTATCTTACAACTTAGTTAATTTAATTTAATTTTTAATTGATAAGTACTATTCTCTTTAAAATTTGCTACTATGTTGAAGCTTTCTTTAAAAAATTTTATTTAAAGAATTAACAAATTTAATCAAATTTATTTAAAATTTACATCTTTCCCACTACTTTAATCAAATTCTATTCACCAGCTAACCACAATTTAATAAAAATAATTTCTACAAAGACTAATAGACAATCACATACATTTTTCCTATAAGTTTGGGTTTTCAGTAAGTGATATCAGTACACAAGAACCTATGCATGTATTGAAGCATGGTATCAGAAATTATAGTTATTTGATTTTAGTAATGCTGTAGATATTAATTTTTTTTTCTATCAGTTTTATTCAAACCTTTAGCATCTTTGAGTTAATAATTTAAAGAGTCGAATCATTTTCAATAAATATATGAAAATTTATTCCGAGTACAATGAAAGTAATATATGTTTCAAGAAATTAATTTAAGTATCTTTTTCTAATCAAGTTTCTTTTCACTAGCAATTAGATTAACCACTACTTGTACTTACTAATTAATTTATCATTCAGTAAACAATAAGAGTTGGGGGTGAATAGAAAATCTATAAAAATAAATTTAAGTAATTATTTGATGAGTTAGCAATTAATTTATTTAGGGACGTGTGAAAAATAAATGAAAAGGTTGGCATTCATCTTTGAAAATAACGTTTAGTAATTGTTGGACACAATTAAAAATATTACAAAAATGGTAGAAAAATTTCAATGTTTTACAAAATAATTTCAATAAATCACATACAAGACTGTAAAGAAATAAATTTTTATTCAGAGAAAATACAACAATTGATTGAGCTTCAATGATTATTAGTTTCTTGATAGCAATCAGGTAACTAAACAACCAAACAATTTGGAGACATCAATGATCGATAAAAGAGTCGAGAAGTTAAAAAATTTTATTTCTTTTGATTGTTCAAATTTTTATGTGCTTTTATTTAAAGATTTCTTGGTCAGTAAAAATTTTTTGATATTGATTTGTTCAGTAACTAGTTATTGATAACATATTGTGAGTGTGTGAATAACCAAGTATTTTAAGGGGAAATGATTGAGAGAAAATTTTATTTTTTAAGTGGGTTAAGTTGGTTGAATATCGGTGTTCAAAGAGTAAATATTATTTAAATATGTCATTTTAATGAATAAGTAAATTATTGAATGCCTAGTATGTATATAGAGGGTTGTACAGTACTCGGTTATTTGTATACAGTACCTAGTGATTGTTGTTCAGTTATTAATGAATTATTCAGTGTGATGGGTTATCAGTATTCAGAAGTTGATACCAAGTAAATATAACAATGGATATGGTTTCAATGAATTTGATTAATTATCGCTTGATAACAACAAGGTAACTAAGCAACCAATAATTTTACCAATTTGGACACATCAATGATCGATAAAATAGTGAAAAAGTTAATAAAGTTTCAACTTGTATTTCTTTTTGTTAACCTTTTATGTGATTTATTTCAAAATTAGTTGGTCAGTAACCCATCATTAATATTTATTGGTTCAGTAATTAGTTTTTGATATTGATTTGTTCAGTAACTAGTTATTGATAACATATTGTAAGTGTGTGAATAACTAAGTATTTTAAAGGGAAATGATTGAGAGAAAATTTTATTTTTTAAGTGGGTCGAGTTGATTCAATATTTGTGTTGAAAGAGTAAATATTATTTAAATATGTCATTTTAATAAATAAGTAAATTATTCAATGCATAATATGTATATAGAGAGCTGTACAGTACTCGGTTATTTGTATACAGTACCTAGTGATTGTTGTTCAGTTATTAATGAATTATTCACTGTGTATGGGTTATCAGTGTTCAGAAGTTGATACCAAGTAAGTTAACTTTTTATATTTTCTGAAAGTATTATTATTATTATTATAATTATTATTATTATTATTATTATTATTATTATTATTATTATTATTATTATTATTATTATTATTATTATTATTTTATTAATATTATTATTTATTATTATTATTTTATTATTTTTTTTATTAAGGATGGGTTGCTGCAGAGTGGAGGAGATGGGTTGCTCTTGCGAATGACTACTACCTACCTTAGGCAATACTATGTAACACTGAAACTCAAAATTTAATTTAATAAAATTCTTTGAAAAAAGTTTTTGAAAAATTTCTTTGAAAATTTGAACGTTATCAACATGTATAAAAAAGTAATAGTAAAAATTATACTAAAAAATTTTATGGTAAGATTACATTAAAAATTTTTTCAATTAAAAACATGTGTAAAAATTTCATTGTAAAATTATCCTAAAAATTTCATCTTTAAAAATTATATATAAAAAATTCATCGATAAAATTATACTAAAAATTCTATTTAAAAATCATGTATAAAATATTTCATTGTAAAATAATCCTAAAAATTTCATCTTTAAAAATCATGTATAAAAAATTCCATTGTAAATTTATGTTAAAAATTTTATCATTTAAAAATATGTATAAAAATTGATCGATAAAACTATACTAAAAATTTTATTTAATAAATTTTATCATGCAATATTGTCGACTCTTTAACTTTAAAAATTCTTACCTTATGTAATTTGCCTACTATAACTGCTTTTAAAATTTTCAGCTTTAAAAATTACCCTTATGTAACTTAACTGTTGACTCTATTTAATTTAAAAAAATTCTTACCTAACATACCATACTTTACTCTAGGCACCTTAGATTACTTTAAGAACCTTAATTTACTTAAATGTACCCTAATGTACTTAAATTGACTTTCGACCCTTTAATTTACCTTAATGTACTCTAATGTATCTTAATTTACTTGAGGAACCTTAATTTACTCTAATATACTTAAATGTATTCTAATGTACTTTAATTTATCTAAATTTACTTTAATATACTTTAATGTATCCTAATGTACTTTAATTTATCTTAATTTACTTTAGGTATTTTAAATTATTTTTATCTAGAGCCTAAATTTGCCTATGAAAATTGTGTGAACAAATATTTCAAGTGTTTTTTTTAACAGGCCTATAAAATACCCCTGTCAATTTTTTATCAGTAGGCGATTCAAGCCATTTTTATTTTATGCCTATATTTACCTATAGAAAGTATTGAGACCAAATATTGCATTAGTTTTTATTACGAATTAAAAATATCCCTGACTATATCACATCTTAGGCGATTTGAGCCAATTTTAATTTTATGCTTTTTTTATCAGTAGGCGATTCAAGCCATTTTTATTTTATGCCTATATTTACCTATAGAAAGTATTGAGACCAAATATTGCATTAGTTTTTATTACGAATTAAAAATATCCCTGACTATATCACATCTTAGGCGATTTGAGCCAATTTTAATTTTATGCTTTTTTTTATCAGTAGGCGATTCAAGCCAATTTATTTTAGTCTTTTTCAAAAATACCCCCTGACTATAGTGTGATTAAAAAAAAATTTTGTGAATGAAAATACCATCTCTGACTATCTTAGGCGATTTGAGCCGATTTTAATTTTATGCTTTTTTTATCAGTAGGCGATTCAAGCCAATTTATTTTAGTCTTTTTCAAAAATACCCCCTGACTATAGTGTGATTAAAAAAAAATTTTGTGAATGAAAATACCATCTCTGACTATCTTAGGCGATTTGAGCCGATTTTAATTTTATGCTTTTTTATCGTTAGGCGATTCAAGCCAATTTATTTTAGTCTTTTTCAAAAATACCCCCTGACTATAGTGTGATTAAAAAAAATTTATTCAAAAAAAAATATTTCAATTTCATTTCAAAAATTCGCCAAAATTTGAATTTAAAAAAAAATGTTCCAAAAATTTGAATTCAAAAAAAAATCGCGCCAAAAACTCGAAAAAAATTTCGAAAAAAAATACACACAAAAATTTAATTAAAAAAATTAATACACACAAAATTAATTAAGTTGATTACATCATTATGTAATCAAGATAATCCGAAATTTAATCTGCAATAATCCCCCCCCTCCCCCTATGTTTTTTTTATGTTCCAGTGTGCTCCTAACTACCTACCAGCGTGCGAAACATGATATATTTATGTTTCGCTGCATAGTTCACCAATAAGCCTCATGTGTTCAAATATGTAAAGTTATGAATTTAGTCATAAGAATTGTAAAAAGTATAATGGCAAAATGATGTAAAGATCGCCGATTTCAAGCATTTTTTCAAGAAACTAACGCCTAAAATGGCGATCTTTTGATGCATAATAAAGTGCGTTGGCTTTCATGAAGTGAAGTTTTGAAACGATTTGCAATGTGTTTTAACGAAAACAAGAATTTTATGAACCAGGAAGGAATACAGTATGCAGAACTCACAAATGATGATTGGTAAAATAAATTTAACTTCATAGTAAATATAGCAACTGACATCTAAACAGACTAAATATAAAATTGAAGGTGAAAGGAAATATTGCAATACAGCATTTAGAAGAAGTTATTTATTTTGAAAACAAAATTATCCTTACTGGAGGAAGACTTGTCCGAGAATGAAATGTTGTATTTTCAGAGGCATTCTTAAGAAACTTAAAGAAACATTCCAATATCGATTCAAAGTGTTGGGCCAGAACACAAACGGCCTTGTAAATGTTTAAATGAATCGGTAACACACGTGCAAATATAACATACAGATTTAAATTCAAGCCTATTAAAACACCAATTAACCCTATCAAAATGCGAGGAAGAAAACAATTAAATATAAAATTATAAACACAAAAATAAATTAAAATAATAACAAAGTACAACAAGATCCGCACGAAATAAATATAAACATAACACGAAAACCCAACGATTTTGACCGAAATTTGACAATTTATTAAAAAATGCGAAATTTCATGAAAATGAAATAAAAATCAAATAATTCGAATTAGAAATAATTCAACTAAAAATCTAAAGAAAAAATTGTCAAATAAAATTTCAAAATAATAAAATTAAAAGATTAGAATATACCAGAAAATCCCAAGGTCAAATTTTGTTTTACTAAATCAAAAAGAACACGCAAGGTTAGGGTCGTACAATAGGTTTATATACCGATTCATTTTCACATAAATTTTAATCGTTTTACTCGTAAAACAGTTTTTCAAAACTTGAACGTTATTTTGAACCTTTGTTAAAAAGCACGATGTAAGTGAGAGTTTTTTATTTGGAACTCTCTCCACGTCGCATCCTCGCAACCTCAATTGAGTTCTGCTTGGGTGTCGGCGTGGAGAGGTCGACATATTTTATGATTTATGTTGAATGTATCGAGTATATTATATTTTCTTTTAATAAAATATTTAAATAACAAAAATTTTGTTTTTATATTGTCGAAATCTTTCCGGCCCGCAGCCGAAACACGCTACAAGTCACTAAAATCCAACATACTATTCAAAATCGTGTAAGTGCGTGGAATATCGCCAATGATTCGTGCCCGTGAAGGCCCCGGCGTGCGGAACGCAGGAGCTGGAACGTCAATATCATTCCGTATAGGGGAAGAAGGGATGAGGAAGTAGTCTTTTGGCTGTCTCCTCGTCTCTCAATTTCCATAAACTCGACCTAAAATCATATTCACATACGGCTCAAAATTATCACACGAGTAGTCCAGTGGGCACTCATTAATTATAATATGCACACATGGCGCCTAAGGTCAACTTCAGGGAAGGTATCGGGGAATCAAAGAAAAAACGAAATCGTTGTTATGAGCTTAAAATATGTATTGTAATAAAGATTTAAATAACATATAGGTTTGAAGTTAAAGATACCGTTTTACATCAAATCCAATAAGCAATTGTTGTATACCCTTACAGTTATAAACTTCTGAAATTCTGATAAGAATCAATAAGATGGTTGAGTAATACGTAAAATCATATAGCAGCTATGAACATCTAACATCACGTTGATAAGAAAAGTAGATTCCCTGAGAAAAAAAATGAGTTAATATCGTTAACAAAGAAGCCCAACGTCGCGCTGAGAGTTGATAAAATACCGCGAAAAGTAAAGTAATGCAGTTAATATACCACTTAATATTATGATAAGAATCAATAGCGTTGCCCCAGTAAACGTAAATTTATGCGAATACTCTAAATATCCGATGGCACTTGTGAATTGGTAAAAATTTACTTGATGGAGAGATAAAATTGTACAGATACTATAATATGATGGGCTGAAGCTGGTAAACCCACCACTTAAATCAAATACGGTAATTATTACGACTTCAAAGATAAAATTTTAGGAAGAAAAAGTAAGGTAAAGTCAAGTTCTAAGGACTCTCAATGATTGTGTCACGAAAAACCGTATCAAAATAATATAGTTTAAATTCAACAAAACTATTCATGAGGAGAATTGACTGACGTAAATACGACAGCTTCACCAAATGCTATAAAATCTACAAAAATTTTTGAAATGTTAATGAATAAATTTGGTGAACTAAACTATCCAAGCGACTTAGGTATTTATTCCATTACCATCTTTAAAAATCGTTTTAAATAAACATTCAGGTTGAAAAATTCTTACTACAACAAATAAAACTCCATTTATTCATGACGGACACGAAAATATTCCAATAGTGAATTTAAAATTTTATCGAATAAGATAGAATAAATTTCCAAATGAACAATTCTATCGAGGATAAATCTTGTTTCGAATAGACACGGAGAATAGGGCTAAAAAGGGCATGAGCCGGATCCCGTTGCGATCAACATAAGTTCTCTTAGTATTATTTGCCATCTACGTAAAATAAAGTAAAAGTTAAATAAAATAACGACGACATTAAACTCACGGCTTTGGCAATCCAAAATGACTATCACTGTAGCGTCGCATTAAAAATGGTGAGCCTCGGTAGCAAGCGACGATTTTATTTGAATCTGGATCAATTATCGATGACCAGACGAGAAATCGGCGTGCCGGAATGTCCTGGGTAGATGAGTGAGTGCACGGGAGTGGTTAACATTTTCTCACCGTCTAGACACCCTAGCGAATGATATCTGCATGCACGAGCACACCACGACAGCGGCATGCATTCCTGCCTAGCCAATATATGGATATGACTAAATTGAAATAGTCAGTTCAGCAAATTTTCTTACAATGCAACGCCAGTCAAATCAATTAGATAGGAGTGCCTCGATTTGATCCACAACCGGAATTACCTCGATGGACTTCAGCGTAGATGTCCCAAGTAAATTAATTTTTTCATTTTTTAATTTCTTTAAATATATAAATAACCTTACCTAACAGCGATTTCCGCGGAATCTTATCGAAGGATGCAATTTGGCCTTAGGAGTTTTTTTTTAATAAACTTTCCACCGAATCTTTTATTCCTTTCATGGCAGAGAGTGGGTCATATTTGATGCCTCACCCCGCCAGATTTCATTCAATTGAATTTCATAGTGTATGTTGGATTTACAGTCATTTGTTTTGTTTTTTGTTTTGGTCATTTTTATTGCATTATTTTAAACATTCTTTGAATAAGTGGGTTTTATGAAAATATTAATTAAAATAAATTCATTATTTATTGATAAATAATAAGAAAATTATTTAAAAGGTTATTTATGATTATGTTCATCAAGACGAACAACCGCTCATCTAGACAGCGTGAGAAGAATTTTCGTTTTCTTTTGTAATAAAATCTCACTATTCAAAGTGTCATGCCCGAATTGTAGTAGTATTTTCTGGGGAATAGGCCAAACTCTGTTAATTAATCGGTATCGTTTTATTTTGTTAAAATTTTTAGTTAAATTAAATCTGTAATTCGGCAATAATATTAAGTAGGGTAAAGTGTGGGAATTTTCCTTGAAGTAATGAAATCTAGTAGGATAGAATATGGTATTATCCGATAAATCATAATGACGAGTCGCAAATTTCCTCTAATAATAAATATTCGACAAAAAGGGGGGTTACATTTTCCGTGTTAATCGTAAACTATTTGGTAATCTTGTTATTTTAATAAGGGACCAATCAATTAGTAGAATGCAATTAGATTTTTGTTGAGGGTGGACGATCGTCGAAAAACATTAAATAAGATCAAATTAAGGGAAATAAATTATTAGTTCGGCACTCCTGACGACCCCACTACACAGATCATTGAAGGAACTTTTCGGAATAATTACACGAAACCCACAAAACTCCTAATGACGTGCACCTGAATAACTATTAAACAGCCCAACCGTGAACAATTTTGTTTTTTGAAAAATTTGATTGGATTTTTCATTCAGTGGAATCAAGAGCCATTATCCGGGTTCCCGCACAGGCCGCTGATCGATGGCGACAGGCCATGTGGGATGCGGGCTTTACCATATCCCAGCCGAGAAAATCCTGATCAAACACCTCAAGTCAAACCGTTCGTAGCGATAAAACGAGAATCGGGTCGAAACCCGGCCCAGAAAATTCGCGAACAGGTCAGGTTCCTCCTCTCTCGGCTCGAGGAACGCCAACGCCAGACGGATCAGCAGGTAGCCAGAGCCAAGCTATATCTCGCCAATATAGAAGAGGACATCGCTGCCGGGCAGAATTGCGTATACCGACGACTACACACCGCCGCACAGCCCCACTTTCAATGATGTTGGGGAACGGATGAAAGTTAGTGTCGTCGTTCCTCCGATGACCCGTTCCAACCGCACCCGAAGCACAAAACGTCCAGTCTTCGTGTATCATGAGCGCTCTTACTCTCAGCCGGTCCCTGACGAATGTGTTGATAAGCGTCACCAAAACCCTCAAGTCCGTTAATGACTCGAATACGGATTCAAATTTACGATAACATTAGTGAAATTAAATTTAGATTTAAATAAATGATTAGTTGCTTTCCCAATTTTTTTATTGGTTCAATCATATTAATATTTGTATGATCAATTAAATAACTTAAGATTTGTAGACCAAAGTTAATTTCATTGTTTACAGAGATGGAATCACTAAATATTCTACAGCAGGAATTGAAGCATGCGCGAAGAATAAACAAAAACTTCTACGAGCAAATCATCCAGTTGTCAAAGGAAATCCAGCAAACAAAAGCCACCTGGATAGAACCACAGAAACCAAAGTCGCTTTATCAAAGCCTCACAGCAGCACAAAAGAGCTGGACGGAAGAGAGGCAATTAAATCAAAGCATGAGGACCCAGATAAAGGGCTAGAGGTCGCACTGTCAGCCTGCCAAGAAGAAGCGGCAGTGACATATCCCCTCATTTTTGCTCCTGCCCAACTGGCCTACCGAGAGACAATTACAGGTCCAAAGACTACACCGAAGGCTAGCGGTTATCGACCCGGACGTAAAGAGCGGGCTAAACGCCGAGCCGCTCGAATATTAAACAGCACGTAATTGACGTATCGAAATTTGTTGTTTCTTTTATAAAATATATATTTGTTGTTATCTAAATGTTATTTAAAGCATTTGATAAGTGTTTAATCGTAGAAGTAGTGCGAGGACATTGCAAGGTGTGAATAAGATACGAGTGATGAAATTAACGGTATAAGGGGACCTAAAAATCAAAAGCGAGCACAGGTCTTCTATCGACTGCTCGTTGAACCCAGAGATCGTTCGGTCAATTACAGCATTAGTAATAGCGCTCACTTTTTGCGGACGATCTACCCACTCGAACACAGTTCCAGCGTTGCCTAGCAACGAGTGCCGAGTGGCAAGCAAAAGAATATTTATATGGGGTTTTCTGGGTAACCACAACATTATTTAAATATCAACACCCAGAAACCCACCAAAAGACTTTATAGCATAAATCAATTTTAAAATTTATAATAAAACCTCTTGAAGCTAATGTAAAAAGTTAAATTTTTCATTAGTCTATCAATCGATCGAGCTCAATTCGAGTTGCAGTTAATGGATTTAAAATCTAACGATATGTGGACTAACAAATTTATCAATCTCATAAGTGAATAAGAAAATCTTGAAAGAAAGAACAACTTATTCTCTTCGCAACATAAATGGTCAGAATTACATAATCTAAAAACTGTTGACAAAACTGTTTTTGATAGTTGGACGTGTCTTTTAGAAAGCTATAACCAATTAAAAAATATCCCTTTGTTCGTTTGACCATATTTGGTTCAATGTATTTTTGCGAGCAAAACTCTTCCAGGCTGAATGTAATAAAAAGTAATATCAGAAGTTTGCTGAACGATGAAAATCTTGAATTAAGCTTAAAAATTAAAATTACTAGATCCTCACTCAATATTCGACAATTATCCACGGATATTCAAAAGCAGAAATCACATTGATAAAAAATAAATTTTTATTTTGAATGTTTTAAATTTATGTTAAATTTAGAAGGAAATCTATTATTTATTTCTAAAGTATTTATAATTTATAATGAATTATTATCATATGAATTTACACTTTTTATTTTTATTATTATTTATTGCATATTTACCGAATATTTGTATTTTACGTGTATTTCCGCAATAATAAATTAATCGGAGATATTTTTTACTGCTGAATCTGTAAAAATACTCAAAGTTATTTATTTTGTGAATTTACATTGTGCATTAAAACCAATAACATAATATTTTAATATTATTATAACATTGACAAAAATTGTAAATGGCTCTTTATAAAAAAATATTTTTTTTGCGGTTTTGGCTCATTTTCTCTAAAATGTTTAGTTCTCCTGGTTTAGGTATTGATTACTGTACTAATTTTGTTTACCACTATGATATATCAATATTTTTTAAGTGTTATTTTTAAATATTAGATACTCTTAGTTCTTCTTTAATAGATGAGTAATATTTTCTGCAGTTTGTTTCAGTTATAGCCAAAACTCAGAAAACTTGAAGCAGGAAAGAAACTTTCCACTGTATTTATCCAAAAACTACTGACGTTCAATTGAATTTGAATTGTTCAAAAATTTTTAAGTTCCAAAATTTCTTGTTCAACTATTAATTTCAGTTATTTTATGTTTAATTCTCTTCGATAAGAGTTGTTCATTTAGTAAAAAAAATCAGGGATGGCAAACCTATGGCACGCATTCGTAAAGTGGTACGCAAATACATTTACATTAAAGTGAATAAAGCCGAACGAGGGAAAGCAAAAATTGAGCTTTTTCATCATGAATATAAATCTCGAATCCAGGTGAAAAAAGCCACGGAAAAAAATCCAAAAACAAATTAGATTTATATCACAATTATAAATTCATTTAATAAATATTTAATCAAAACCATAAAAAAGTACATTAAAATGGTTAAATAATTTTTGCAAATGAACATTTAAATTAATTAGACAAATTTTCATAACTATTACTTTTATTACTCTTGTGGTTACACAAATGGTTGACCAAATGTGATGTTATGAGTGACACCACGAAGAACCTTAATAAAATATAAGAAACTTAATGCTTAATATAACGCCAGAATTATATATATTTATTTTATTTTTAATACATCAGTGGTGTTGTGCTAATTTTTTTTTACCGGAACGCGTATATATAATTATATAGACAGGGCCGATCCTGGGTATGCGGCCGCTCTGTGCGGTCTCATGTCCCAAATTTAACGACGGGGGTGATTTTTTTTCTGTGCGCTCTCAATGAGACCTAAAAAACAAACGTAATAATAATACATATAAAAATTCGTCAAAAATTACAAAAAAATCAGCAATTCTTTTTAATTTTTTTTTCAATACATCAGCCACATCTCGTTATCAGAAATAATCTTTAGTTCCGGAACGCGTTCCTGTCCAAAAAGGAAGTACCGGAACGACGTTCCGGCTCGACAACACCACTGTAATACATACAAATTAAATTTGAACACACTTCAAACAAACCATTTTTGATATATATTTATTGGCTTTTATTGCCGTGGCGTTTTCTTCCTTGGCTCTTTTTTCCGACATCCATAAATCTCATATTGCCTTATCAGGAAAAGGTCAATCTTCAGTAATGGATTCAGTAAATTTTAATTATTGAATTTATTAAAATGTCAATAATTTCAATTGTAATTTATTTCATGTTTTTAACTATTTCAATGCAGATAAATTCCAATCAGGTAGAAATTTAATTAATAACATTAAGCATTTTTAGCATTTAAATTTAAAAGCAATATTAAATTTCATTAAAAACAATTCAAACTGAACATATTACATTAAGAATGTATTTAAAATCGGTTAACAAAGAGTTACAATAATTAAAATAACAAAAATATTGTTACGTGCGACTTTTCCTTATTTAACTGAAAACCAAATTATGTTTTATGTAAACAGAGAATGTTTATAAATTTCATGAATTAGTTCAACATAAATAAGCCTGTTTCATTATTTCAATTATCTTAAAATTTCGAAATCGTAATTCATATAGTAATAAATAAAACTATTTACTCAATTGTGAATTGTTGATAAGATGAAGCTAGCAAATTCTACAATTAGAGCAATTCTAGTAGAAAATATACTAAAATGAAAAAACAACCAATTGACAAACTCTATTTTTCTATTTTTTGATAGAAGTCTGCATAAAATAATTCTCTCTCGGCTGACTCATTCCAAACTGACCTCCTTCATTGTTTCGATGACTCACACAAACTTGCCAATAAAAATGGAATACATACAGTTTTCTATTTCCAGACGAAGCTGCTTGAAAAATAGCTTTATTTATAAACTTAAATCACAAAAAGATAAATTCGCTTTTTTCATTGAATTTTGACGTTATCTTTTTCTTCAGTTCACAGTTGAATAAGCTTTCGTTTTTTTAATACTGTCATCAAAAAAATGATTCACTAAAAATAATAAATTCAGAAAAAAAAATAGTCATTGAAAAATATAATTTATTTATACAAATTTAACATAAATATTTTAAAAGATTAGTAATATTTGAGGTCAAAATTTAATGAACTCAATAACAAAGATGTAGATCAAGTTGTTTCAGTTTCAATTCAGGCTACTTGAGGTCACAAAATGTATTTCTTCCCCTTTGTGTGTGTGTGATGTTGTGTATGCGTGTGTGTCTGAAATCAGACAATTAATTGAAGGCCTGTATTAACGAAGGGAATTGTGATAAAATTTCATAAAATTCAGATTATTACTTTTCCAAGGTGTAAAAATTGTTAATTAATTTGTCTAGAATTATTCTGTATATTGTTGAAATATTTTGATTTTACTATAAAGTTCAACGATTTGGATTTTCAGACAAAATAGCAGCTCAAATTTAGAAAGTTGTTTTCTTTTGATAAAAGTGTGTGTCTAAAAATTTCATCTAAAAACGAGACTAACAATTGCTATGGTAACTACGTGCGTACACGCGAATGTGTGTGTGTACAACAAGATGAAAAATGATTGACAATCAGACTTGTTTAGTCATGTTATTTTAAAGATAATAAAATTATTTAAACTTTGTTACGGTTTGGATTTTCACATGAAAACTTTCGAAACGAAAATGTTATTAATCTCTGTGGGGACTTGTCTGTGATAGATTGATAAAATTCTCATCATTAAGGCATCAGGTTAAATAGAAACTTAGTTACATGGCGAAAAAACTGTCAATCAGTCGACAGCAAATCATTTCAATAGTTATGAGCAAATTAGTTCAAAGAGCTTAATCAAATTTTGTTTAACTGAAATCTATTTCTACACCAACGATATGGGGGGAGCGTTCCATCCGACGCCATGTAAATGAGATATATAACGCATTGGCCGCCCTGTTGAATGAAGTTTATGAGGATTATGAAGTTAAATATTTGATAAAATTTTGATACTATTTGTTTTGACTTTTATTAGTGTATTAAAATATTTAAATGTTTTTTTAATCCATAATATTTGGAGGTTTTCTATCGAAATACTTAGTAAAACGATTGTTTGAATGGCCATTTTATTTTTACTGTAATTGCTTAGCATTTGTAGCTAAACAGGGCCCCTACGAAGATTCTGGCAAATACACCATTTTCTAATATTAGCATAAGTGCTACTAAGTTTGGGTTTGTAATGGCCATATTGCCATCCTATTTCGAAGTATTTTTTTATTCAATTTACAATCATTTCCCGATATATTTTCTCCATAATGTTTTGACTAAAATGATACAAATAATCAATTTTATTGTTAAAGTAGTGGGTGAGATTAATATCATTTGTGTGTATTTTAGTTTTTGCCTCATGCACCATCATTTTTGATACGTAAACGCCTCTGTAATTTTTTGCATAAACCATTTGTCAACATTTATTGGTAACCTCTTTTTTATAAAACGCATACTATCTGTTGGTAGAGTCGACATTAGTACTGGTGTGGTTTTCCTCGTCCATACTGGAGTCGACCTGATTGTGCCATTCGATCTATAATTTACATTGAAATTATCGGGGCTTTCTCTAAACTGTTATCTACTTAACTCTTTGAAAGTCATAGTTTTCAAATGCGCTAAATTACATACATTGGTTTTCACATCAAATACTAGAATGGATTCTACGGTTTGGCAATTACTTTGTCTCATATTACAAAACGGATGCGTTTGAAGTTTCCCGGTTTAATCATCAAAAACTCCTTCAAATTCTCTCAATTCTGTCAAATATTCTTCAATCACCACTGATTGTTTAATAATTTTCCCATTCACTTTATACGGTTCTCCTTCGCACGTTCCATCTTGTTGTATTACTCCCTTTACAACCACTGTCTCTCTTATTTTGTGATTTACTTTTGCTTTCAATTTAATTTCCAGATTGATTTTTAACTCCTCTGTTTGAAACGCAGCAAAGCAGTTTTCTGGCATTACCTCTAGTGGTCGTAGAATAGCGTGCATTTTTATCAGTGATATATGGCTCCATTTACCACAGAAAAATACAAAAGTAATTCGCTTCACAATACATTCTCTAACTTTGGCTCGCCGTAGATCAGATTCCTAACACACATAATATTTTACATCATTTTCCACTTTCAATTTCTTTGGGTATGCATCCGGACATTCTGCCATGTCGAATAAATTTTTCCCATTTCTGTTTGGGAACAATCGTAAGCTGTCATACCTGTAGCTTGTGTAGTTATTGTACATAAAATAAAGAGCATAACTATTGCCCATGGAAATATCATCTTTTTTCTTAGCTTCGGGCTATCCTTTCCATTTAACGGTTTGTATGGTAATTTTTTTTCATCACTTTCATTTACTGTAAGATCATTATTCAACTTCTTCCAACCTACATTCTATAAAATATTCATTTAATATTCGTACCACTACACCTATCAAATTTTCCAAATTATCCGTTTCTTCTATCGCATGAGGTCAAATTTCTAAAACTATATAAGTTAAACTTGTTAACATTACTTTTTTATTAATTCCATTTTTAGTCAAATTTTCAATTAATTTCTTATCACAAAACTTATGGTTTTCTCGGAATCTTTGCACGACATTTGGAAGTCTGTTTTTCATTACAGTTACCATGTTTCCTAACTCATACTCTACATCCATTTTTATTTCAAACATCGGATATACTGCTTTAATCAAGCCCATTAATATTATTTTTGTTTCATCAACTTCCTGTTCAATTCTCACTAAACTCTGCTTTATCTCGTATAAAGTTCTAAGTTTCCTAACAATTATTTCACTATTTATTTCACCTTTGGTGCCTCAAAGTTTTCTTGCTTTTCCGAATGCTCTACCTGAATTTTATTATTCGATTCATTTCCTTCGTTATATCACTAAATATTTCATCTACGTTTTCTCGTTCTATTCCGTTTACGTAATCACCCTCTACATCTGTAATTGAATTCTCCGAATTATTACTGAGTCTACTTTCTGTTCCTTTATTGCTACTACGCAATTCACTAAACACCCTGCCCTTCCATCGGCATCTAGGTATCCATAATCAAATAAATATTCATCATCATCTAACTCTTCACCTTTTAACATCAATATAATAATTCCATCTTTTCCTATTCGGTTAGTAACTCTTTTTCGTAACTTCCGAACCTTTGTACACCAATGTCCCTCTATATACTCTGTTTTTCGGCAATCTTCATAATCTATTGCTATAATAAATGGTTTTAATTCCATTCTAGTTTCTCTTAATTTTCTACCAAATCTTCGTAACAAACATTTTAATTTTTCTTCATACCTCGATTTATCATATAAATATGGTCGTATTATGTTTATTATTTCTAGTTTAGCCTTTTCCTCTAGTTCTATTTTATCAATTAACTTTAATTTCTCCGAAATTTTAGCTCCATACCAATCACTTAAAGCATCTCTTAAGTCTCTTGTTATTTCTTCTGAATCACTCTTTTTCGCTACTTCTTCCTTAATCATGCACGCAACCTGCAATTTATTTTTATTTCCAAGTATAAAACCACAATCTATTAAAAATTCATCGTCTTCTAAATATCTATTCTTAAATTTCACCTTTTTTATCTGTATTCCATTATTCTCTTTTAATCTATCTTTTAAATCTTTAACATAATCTCCTATTTCACAACGAATACAGATCACACTGTTTCTACTTTTATCTACAACATCAATTAAAATAAAATCTAACCATTTATTTTCTCTGAACGCTTTGCCAAATATTTTCATCATATTTGTTATTTCATCTCTATGTTTTAAATTCACCTCATAATAATCAGCACACAGTTCAATTGCACTTTTCAATCTTTGTATACTCAGTGACATCTAACTCAATTCGAGTAATGATGTCATTATTTTAGACGTTTCCGCTGCTCTCGATTCTATTAATTTGTTAATCCTTGACATAATCATTATTGCCTTTTCGCCTTACAGATCATCTTTAATCATCATTCTTTTCAACTCTGTGTCTGATGCTTCTGATTGTGACTCATCCATAATGTGGCTATCCGTCTCTTTAACAGATTCAAAATTGCAAATTAAACGATCCAAACGTCGACTCATTTGTTTCACTTCGTCTTCAATTCTATTATTAAAATTATCGGGCTGCAAAAAAGCAACGTTGTCTGCTTGTGATTTGTCACTTTGGAATCTAGTTTTCTTTAAGATTGGTTTTAGGAATTTATCGTTATTCCTGGGACATGACCTCGCCATGTGTCCAAAACCTCTACATAAATGACATTGAATTTGGCCTTGTAAATTAACTCTATCTCTTTTGGGTGACATGACGTTGATGGAGATCTTGATCTTGCTAAATAGTTTCGTGATACATGCCCTCTCCTTCCACAATTATAGCACTGTATATTATCATTAATTCGATGGTTATTGTTGCTCATTTTACTAAAACTTTTCCCACCATTGCCTTTCAACTAATTTGGCCACATTCTCTTTGAACTTCGTTGCTCTTCATTTTTAAAACAACATTGACTATTACTATGTCCCTTTCTCTGGCAATGATCACACTGGACAGGACTTGGACTTCTTCGGGCATTGTTTCTAAACCAGCATTGATTTATATTATGTCCCAATTTCTGACAATGACTACATTGGACTGGTCTTTATCTTTCCTCGTTTGGACTATTTGTAGATTTCCTTGGCTCAAATTTCACTCTGAAGTTTATTGAGGGGCTGGTTGATTTCTGGAATAAATTATTTTTGATTGGCGATATTGATCTGTCTCTGGGTTCATCAATAATTGTAAAAGATTTTGCTTTTGGCTGAGTAGTTTTCAAATTCAATTCAATCTTCATAGCCTTTTTTTAACTCGTCAAAATTGTTGAAATCCACATAACATAGGGCCTTTTAATTTCCTTTCTAACTCCTGTCAAAAATTGATCTTGCAATAATTCCTTCACTTTTTTCGCCACATCAACTTGTTCGAGTTTAATCTCGAAAGCTTTCTCTGCAAGGGGTGTCAAATGATAAGCATTTTCACTTACCGACTCGTTTGGTAATTGTACTCGATTGTAAAACTTTTGGCACATTATTCGTTTGATGTCACCCCCAATTAATTTAGCCGCTAAGGCATCTTTCAGTTTGGTTCAAACATTGACAATGAGTCTTTTATCAATATGTTACCAAGCCTCTCTCGCTGCTCTTTTTAAATATAAAGGTAACCGCTGCACCATAATCGATTCGCTCGATTCTTAAGCAGTGGCATACATGTAGTAATCAGTCATAAAATCAACAAATTCGACAGGATCTTCTCCATATTGTTGAACTGGTAGCTTCTGATTACTTGCATAATCATTACTATGAGTAGCAGACATATTTGTTTGGACAGTGGATACAGGGGTTATCATAGTAGACACGGGGGTTTGATCATTATTATTGGAATTGCTCGCCATTATTTCTGATTGCTTCTGGTTTCTCAAATTATAAAATCATTTTTGTACAACTTTTTCTCGTCTGAATTTTAAAATATTACAATTATTAATGTTACCTTTTGATTTAATTTTGGAATTTATTCTATAATAATTTTCTTTATAAATTCTGTCGTAATGAATCACTAAGGTTTTTCAATAATTTGAAATTTTTCTTTTAATTCAATAATTTATTCTCCTTTCAGTTTATCTTTTCTTTGACAACTTTTTTTAATAAATTTAATAAGTGTCACTATTTCAATTAATATTGGGCTTAAGTGGAATTATTTTATTGACGATTAGCAAATACAGTAAAAGCTCACTAATATGAACGTGACTCTTTGTTGCTCTTGGGTATTTTGCCGAAACTTCATTTTCTTATTTTTGTGTTACATTTATCTGAATTTTTTAAATAAAAGATCTTATTAATTATAATGTAATAAAACATTATTTAAGTTATGCTGTATGCATAGGGTTGTCAAGTGGTCAACACAAAAAAAGAGAACATTTTAAAGAAAAAATTATTAAAATCAAATTTTATACATAAAGATATTAAGGAACATAAAATTGCACTTATAATTCAAATTTGTACTTTAAAAACGGTGGAGTTATAACTATAATGGTGCTTTAAAGTGTGGAATGCTAAAGCTCCTTCGACAGCTGATACTTTGTGATCCAGAGATGAAAATTTTTTGTAAAAAAATTGCATATGGAATTGGAACTCTCTCCTATACGAATAGTATTTGTATGCTTTTTTGACGCAATATGTTGTTCCAAATCGTATTTGCCTTTGTTTGCAACCGAAACTGTAGTATTACAAACAGTGCATATTGCCTCGGATTTTGAATTTGGTGTTGATTTAAAACATACAAATTTAGCTTGCAGTTCTTCAGTAAATAAACATTTTCGTTTACTCATATTTGGAGCTAAAATAGAAAAATCCAAGAATATAAAATATAAGACTCTAATTAACAATAATAAATTACATACTTACTTGTTTATTTAACACAAAAAAATATAATATTAATAATTACTTTTCACTTGCTTATTTTATTTATTTAACACAACAAATTATAATAATAATGATTTCTTATCAAAATCGTTAATACACACAAATTATTTCATCTTTAATTTTAAATTCAATAAATATTGGCAGGACGGCAATAGCATAGCCTGCTTTTTTTCAAATTTTTGAATTTTTATACCGAGTTTCTTTTTAAATTTCAACTTGAATTAATTAAAAATCAGCGAAATTGAAAAAAGAGAACAATTTGAATATTTATAGAAAAAGATAGAGGACAAATAAAATGTGCTAAAAAAGAGAACATGTTCTCTTTAAAAGAGACCTGTTGACAAGCCTATGTATGCATATTAAATGACCATAATATTTTTTTCATATGGCTCTTTAACTTTTTAACTGGATCAAACTTTAATATTTGGCTCTTTGCAATGAAAAGGTTCCCGACCCCTGCCCTAGGTCATGAAACTCATTAATTGTGAAAATTTTGTAATTTCGACATATTTTTAATTTTTAAAAATTTTAATGTCTGTTTTTTTGATTTGATTTGAATTATTTATTTGTTGTCTTTAAACATGCATGAAAAATCTTCAGTCATTTAAAAGGAAAGTCTAAACAAAATGTTAGTAAAATAATTAACAAAACCCAGGAAAAATTTATTTTCGCAATTCAGATATTTAAGAGAGAATTCCCTGAAATATTTAATGAAATTCAAATAGTCAAGGATAAAATTATTAATAAAAGAAAAAAGAAAGAGGCCAAAGAAAACCGATTATTTTTTTAACGTTTATTAAAAATATTTTATATGTTCATTTCCTATATGGTGAACGTTGCATAATAAAATGCTGGCGTTTTTAATTTTATACAAATTTTACTGTATATTTAATAAATATAATTTTTGGTAATCTTCTGGTAAAGCTTAGATATGTAATTAATATTAGTAAATCAAAATATAAATATTTAATTAACAATCATTATTTATAATTATTTAAGTAGATTATAATATTTAATTGACATTAATTAAATATTTAATCTCTAGCTATCAAATTGGGAGCTCCTTAACATTTCCTATAATAATTCTAATAATTATTAATAAAAATATAAATATAAAATCGATATCCCTTCTGCTGGCGAATGCTCAAGCGAATTAATCGCATTTCATTTGTTGAAATTCTGTTATAGAATAGAATAAATTTTATGAAGATTTTTGTAAACATAATTTTCATTGTTTTGTTAAAATGAAGGAAATATATATCTTGTTTTAATGGTTGTTTTGTTTAATGATAAAACAGCATGTAAATTTAGTTTGTTGCTAAGCATTTTCTGATGCTTAGCAGCTTGGATTCACAGAATTTAGTTGAATTTGAAACAATTAAAACAACTCGTTGTTTCTTTTGCTTTATTCAATTTTTAATTAGAATTTTAAAATAACATTGTTTTGAATAGTTAGACTATATAATTGCATAAACTAACTCAAGTACATGGACATTAAAATGGGCTTTAATTAATAGTTGGGTTTCTAAAGATTTCTGTAGGATTGGAGCGTTAATCTGACTTCATACATTCTTTTACTGAATATACAATACCCAGTAAATAACATTTTATTCTAAAGAATAAATTCTCAAATAAGTGATTTCAATGAGAGTGTATACACATTTGTATGAGGCTACCGAGGGTGAAATATGTCTTGTAATCAAATAAAACTGGTGAATATTGATGATTGGCATGAAATTCATAAGAAAAGTAAGTAATAAAATTGAAGTGTCGGAACTTGAAATTTTATTTTTACTAATGGTATTTGATTCTGTAAATTCAAATTTAATAAAGCCTTCGATATCGTAAATAATATTCATTTAACGAGGTTAGATATTTATTTTTATTCAAACATGGCTAGGGCATCCAATACTGGTAGTATACCGTTAATACCGAACTTTTCTGTATCGAAATGCCGGTATTGAGTTGAATCAATATAGGTTTTTCGGTATTGGACAAAAAATAGTCAACTTACGTCAAAAAAAGCTTGAAAGGAATCTCCAATGACGAGAATAGCAGTGAAAGCGACGGTAACGAAATTAAGACCACTGACGATGAAGTGAACGTTACCAATGATGATGATGAAGACTTTTCCGATGGGTTTTAAGTTGTGATGAGTGAAAAGGACGACACTATTAAACTGACTGATGATTTGCAGTCATTAATCGCTAAGGTGTACACCGTTGTAAAATTTCGCCGTTCTCCCACAAAAAATGATTAAACACTCCATAACTACACGGTAAACGAATTTGGTAAAGCCTTTTTACTAATACTCGACTCCAAAACTATTTGGAGTAGCTTGCACTTGAATGTTTCATGAAATTGACCTTGAGTGCAAAATTAAGATAACTGATAAGGAGTTTGACACAATTTCCTCTGGTTTTGCGTGGTTCGTGCCAGTGAAATTGGCCATGGAAGCATTGTGCCGAAATGATGCAACACTGTTTTGGGGACACGGAGTTAGGTCTTAAGTTGAAAGCTGTGTTGGTGCGATGAATAAATGAGCGACGGACAACTTTTTCTAGCTTGCTGCACTATCTGCACAAGGGCCATCAATGATACGAGAATATGAATTTAGCGCTGTCTTTAGAGTTCCTTAGAAAATCAGTCATTGAGCAGCTCAATCAGCAAGCAGACGAGCCTCTCACTTCCAGGAGCGTTTTATCTGATAGCAATTCTGTTGAAAGCACTGCAAATTTGTCATTGAATGATAACAATTGTAAGCATAAAGGAAGGTTGAATAATATAGAAAGATCAAAAAACAATCCACAATGAAATTGCAGTTTTTGAAGAATTAACTCGTGGAACATATTTTGGAACCTCCTACAAATATTTAAAAACTTTAAAGCCAACAAGTGTCGAATCGGAGCGTTGGTTTTCGGCAAATAGGAACATTGTTTCCTAATTACAATCATCTCTTAAGGATGACACTCTGAATGCCCTTTGTTTCTTATGGGCATATTTGATCAATAATAAAAAGCACAAAATGAAAAAAACATGTAATTTTGAGATAATCTGAAAAAGTTTATTAAATAACTGTAAATATTTTATATTTATTTGATATTTCAATCATATTTTAATTTTTTTTAAAGTTTGCTATGGAAAATTTCAATACCGGTATTGAAAATTTTCAGTATCGAAATACCGGTATTGAAAAATGATACCGATATTGGATTCAACAACTATGCGATATTATATCGCATAGTTTTTGATTCAATAAAATTTCTAGGAGCATTAAATTCGTTTTCTGAATCAAAATAATCAATACTATTTATATATTCTCAAATGATTTGAATTTCATAATCTTCAACAGAAATATAGTTTGATAAATTAATTATAGAAACTAAAAAATTGATTTTTGATATTTGAAATTACATGTTAAAAATTAATAAACATAAGAACTATTTTATTTGACAATTTATTAAAATTTAAGTATTTTTCTTCAGGGAATAATTCTACCCCCATTTCCTTCAATGTATTTCCCATCTTTAATTGATATTTCACCTCTTCATCGAGTAACTCTACCTCTTGTTATTTCCTACAATGAATAATCAATTCTTGTTTCACTGAATATTCCTAATCTTCAATGCATTTTCACTCCTCTTCAATGTACATTCTCCTCTTCATTTCTCCATTCTATGTATATTACCCCTTGTAAGTGTATTTCGCCATCTTCAATGTATCAATTTTTGAGTTGATATTTCTTCTTTTTAACGGATATCTCTAGCTGTCCCATTTTTTAGTAAATAATTCTTTTTCAATGATTTTTCCATACTTAATGTGCCTTCCCAAATAATTTTTCTTTGAATATTTCTACATCTTTCTCCACTTAGAATTTTCTACAGAGTACACTTTCTACTAATTAAAATATCATCATTTTAAAAACCAATTTAAAGAAAATCCAATGCATTTTAAATTATTTTTATTGAAAGGTTTTAAGAAACTTTGGTTGTAGTAGGAGTGATGTTTAATAATGAATATTAAAAACTTTCTGTTAATATTCCAAATTAATTAGACACTTTTTGAATTAAATAAATTGTTATATAAATTTTGACTTTTGAAGAGATGGTAACTGGGGACCACGCCGAAAAAATCGAAACGATTCATGCGGTAACAAGAATTCAGAATCGGAAGCTGATTATGGAATCTTTGCCTAAACAGGCAATAGACATTTTAAATTTTAATGTCAGAAGATTCGACGGCCGAAGCATGACAGAAGTAGAGCAATGGCTCAAAGATATTGAAGATTGGATGCTCCTTAATGATTTGCATTTAGTAAGTATTTTTGACTTACTGTTACCTAAAGAGACCTCTATCCTCTGGAAACAATTTAAAGACATCTCCAAGACTAGGAAAATGCTCGTGAATGGTTTAACGAAACATTTACAAAAACAAAGTCAATTATGGATAAAATTTGTGAATTATCATTAGTGAGACAAAATCTGGATGAAAAATTAGCAACATTTGAAATTGGAGTAAGGAACCAAGTTGACGAAGTTTATGACTGTGAAATTTCAAAAGAAAATATTGTCAAACTGATTTTATACAACAGAGTTCGGAACGACCGTTTGAAAGAAAATATATCGACGAAGGCCAATGTAACAAGAGAAGAAATTAGAAATTTAACAAAGGTATATGAAGCACGAGAAATTTTCTATACGAAAGAACGGTTTTAAGAAGTCCAAGCAATAGTTAAATTGACTTATGCAAAAGTAACTCAAGATAAACAGAAGCAATGGATTAAAAAGTCTTTTAATAACAGAATATACCCAAATCGTCAAACAGAAATAACTTACTAAAATAGAAATGAAAGAAACGAAAGACAAATTGATAAAGTGAAACCCATGGCAGAACAATATAGTGAGAGGACAACTACAGAGCGTAGACCACCACCTTTAGTTTCAATGAAACATATCGCGCGGAAGTTTTAAAATAGATGTTGTGGTTTACCAGAACCAGTAAAAGAAATGTTAAAACCTTATCAATGCTTTTGTTGTGGAAAAAATGACCATATGCGATTTGAATGCCCATTGAAGGACAAGTTCTTAATATGCGGTATGGAAGGTATTCATTTAGAAGTTGCAATTTGTTAGTGAAATCACAAAGTAATACACAAAGACTAGAACGAAGAGTTTATTGTATACATGAAGAAAAGATCAGATGAATTGATAGAACCACTCATTCATAATGTTGAGACAAAAAAAACCAAGAAGACCCTGTTGCTTACATTTCGTCAGTAGGGTCGAGACAGTAAATTAGTTTTAAAAAACTAAATGTTGAAAAGAAAGATGTGATGTTTAAGAAGGATGATAGCAGGAAGTGGAGTATGATGAAAATAAATGGATTTCATGTAGATGTTATGGGATTCAGGAGCTTCAATCAGTGTGATGAGTAAGAAATGTTGGAGATTGATTGGCAGTAAAATATTGATGGACAGCAGAATAAGGTTGAGTGGAGTATTTTCAAAAGAAAACGAGAAACCTCTCGGAAGCGTTAAAATCATTGCAATTTGGAACAAAAAATTTAGAGAATTGAATGTTATTATTGTTAGGAAAATTCATCAAGATTTTATAGGAGGAATAGACACCATGAAAATATTTGGCATGGAGCTTAAGGAAGTCATTAATATTGAATCCTCGTTAGTTAACAAAAGATTTAAAGATTCCGATCGGTTAAAGATTATGTTATTGACACTCAAGTTGGACAAGAATTTGAAGTTGGGGCTTTAATATCTACATTTAGCAACATTTTTATGGCATCCAAATTTGACTTAGGTCATACAAAAGTAATAACACATGGAATAAAGACTTCAGGTCCTCCAATTTTACAAAACCCCAGAAGACAACCCATGCATTTAGAAGGCAAAGTTGAAAAGTTAGTTCAGAATTTATTAGAAACTGGAGTAGTGAGTAACTGTCAAAGTCCGTGGAACACGCCATTAGTAATAGTTGGGAAACCAGATGGCTCTATAAGAATGTGTCTAGGTTTCAGGTTATTAAATTCGGTTACAGAAAAGTATTCATTTCCTATGAAAGGCATACAATTATTAGTGGATTGCTTAGGTGAATCAAAGACATTTTCTTTCATTGAATTAGGACAGGCCTATTATCAAGTAGAGTTGAATGAAAATTTGCAAATCAAGACGGTATTTAGTACAAAAGAAGGACAGTTCTGTTTCAATAGGTTACCATTTGGTTTGTCAACCACTCCTGCCACTTTTCAGAAACTGATGCATCAGATATTGGAAGGATTAGTTTTTAAAAGAGTGTTTGTGTACCTTGATGACATTTTAATATATGCTGAAAATCAGGAAACTCATGATAAACTCCTATTTGAAGTATTTACACGCGTTAGAGATTCCGGGTTAAAAGCCAATCCAGAGAAATATGGGTTCAATAAAATTGTATTAAGTTTTACTGGCCATACAGTGAGTGAAAAGGGAATTCAAACAAATAAAAGAAAGATTTCAGAAATTGAAAATGCAACTGAGTCAAAGAGTACTACAGAATTGAAATCATTCCTAGGTTTAACAAATTATTATCGACGATTTATCAGGAATTATTCAATGATAACAGCACCTCTGTACGCCGCGACGACAGGTAAAGACAAAATGATGGTTTGGACTGAAGAATGTAGGAAAAGTTTTATCAATTTAAAAAAACTCTTATGTGAAGCACCAATATTAGAATATCCAAGGGCAGATCGACTATTTATCATTGATACGAATGCTAGTTTTGGAACCATAGATGCAGTTTTATCTCAGATTAAGGAAGATGGCACCGAAGGAGTGATGGCGTATGGTTCAAGACATTTGATAAAGCATGAAATTGGATATTGTGTGACTAGAAAAGAATTGTTGTCTGTTCACGAATTTATTGTACACAAGGCATTGACATTTATGAATACAACAAAAAACCAAAAAGCCCACAATTTCATGGCAAATGTTTGCGAATACGATTTTACGTTACAATATAGAAAGGGAGAAGAACATGGTAATGCTGATTGTATGTCTCGTTTAAATAATACCATATGGTCTCATTGTCAGATGGAACACAAAGATGCCAAAGAGGCGAAATGTAGAACTCGGTACATAAATAGTTTACAAGGAAGTTCAAATATTATGAAAATTATTAAACAGACGCAAAACGAAGACAGAGTTACTTCAGAAATCATATCACATCTTAATGGAAATGAGGCTCACATATCTTATGAAACAATCAGTAGCAGTATTTTCAAGTATTTGAAGATATTACAGATACAAGATGATTAATACAGACGGAAAACTTGCAATGGTTGTACCCGACTCGTACGTAAAATCTTTAGTAAATTATTTTCATATTGAACTATGCCATCTGGGTATCAAGAAAACCTTATTTTAAATAAAGGACTTTTTCTTTTGGCCATCCATGAATCAGATTATTACAGAGTGTATTAATAAATGCAAGATTTGTGCTAGTAGAAAGATTGATCAAGGAAGAACAAAAGAAATCTTATTTCCAATACCAGGAGAACGATTTTTAGAACAGATAGTAGTAGATAGAGGAAGAATTTTTTAAGGATCAATGTTTCGTGATTGGATGGAGAAATTTGGTATAAAACAAGAATTTAGTTCACCGTACCAACATCAATCGAATGGTTTAGCAGACCGAATCATAAGAACAGTTCAGGACATGTTGGCAACATCATTGACAGAGATTAAAACAAAGAATAATTGGTGTAGATAGTTACCAAAGATTGAATTTAGTTTGAATGCTACAATCCAAGAGTTTTTTTATGTTATAAATATGTAACTAACTTTAATAAAATTATAATAATAAATTTAAAAAGAATATAAATAAGTTAAAAGTTAAATTATGGAATGATGCAATTAGTTGATTGTAAAATTAATATTTAAGAATGTTAGTATAAAATATTTATTGAATGTTTGTGTATTTCAATTGTTAACTCAGGTTCCTGATAACTGTAGACTGAGAGTGTTGACTAATCTGGATTTCAAGTTCTACATAGATTGTATTCAGAACTTGGTTATAAATATATATGTCATGGGTGCAATCCCACATACATTGGAATGACTGCCGTCAGTTCTACTCTATAGTTCTTGATCACAGTCGATTTATGAAATTGGTTATGAAATGTTGTGCTGCAAGATGAAAATAAATGTAAAATGTTTTTGTTTAAAAGTTTAAAAATATTTTATTAAAAGTTTATTAGTTTCAAGTTCGAATTTACATGACGATGACAATGAGTGCAGTATAATATATATGTTAGATTGATGCTTTCTTTTCTTGTTTTAGTTGAACTTAGAGGAAGGTTCGGCAAAAGTAATAAATCAAAAAAAAGTGATATTATTTTTATTTTATTAAATTCCACTTTGTTTTAATAGAATAAGTTATAATAACATTGAACTGAGTTTTTAATTATGAAATCCTTTTCAAATTAATCATGTAATTTGTATTTTTTTTCATGAAATTTCGTTTTTAATAAAAATCACGATCTTGTTCATCCAGATTTATGTTCGGAGACACGAAATAAATCTAAATAACTACACGTGGTACTGGCCTAGATTACTTTGTTATTTTATTGAATTAATCTTAATCTTTCTTGAGGTACATAAAAATAAGGGACTGCATCTATCTTTCGTTTACCTTTGAAATCATGTTTTTTCGGTATCCAAAGCTCTTTATTTATATATTGAAAGAGACAAGTATGGAAATACTAGATATCAAAATAACAATGTTTGGTGAAGAGAAGGATAAATATATCATACTCAGGAAAGACAACTAATGTTAAATTTTATAATTAAATAAAATATTTATAAAAATTTTGATTCTTTCCTCTTAAATTATTTTTCATAAACTTTTTGTGCTTTTCATAAGATCAAGTCTTGAAGGCATTACCCTGGTGCTCTAGATAGTAAAACGTTAATGCAAAACTCATTATTATCATCCTTTTCAGCTAAAAAATCTCTCACTTAGTCATTTTATATTTTTTGCATATTTTGTTTCAGAAAATTCTCCGTTAGATTTCAATCTTATTTTTTTCTTTTCCTTAGTTTTAAATTCCAGGGCGTACAGAAATGCTGCAGAAAATGTCAACCTCTCATAATTTGATAACAAAAATAACCCCACCCTAATATTTAGTATACATTTAATACATTATATTTTATTTATAATTATGAATATTATATAATTTGATTTTCGCTTTTCACTTATTTTCATCCAATAACAACGCATCTCTTTAAATACTTTAATCCATTGCATAAAATGATTAATTTAACATTTCGTTGCTACCACTGGTCAATTTAAAACAAAATTTTGTAATAATATGTGTATTCAATTTGTAATTGTGAAAAACAAAAATTAATAAGAAAATATAAGCATTTTATTTAGGGTTTATTGTATTTAAAATTTATTACTTACATATAATATTATATAGTTTGAAACAATCGCCCCGGTGAAGTCCTAGCTTCCTTTTTCAAGCCTCGCAAAAGTAGCTGATTTATTTCTTCCCCTAGGAATGTTGCACTTAATAATGTTTTGAAGTTGAAAACATGAAATATTGTGTCTCGTCTAATCACTGATCAGTATCGCCAGTTGATGGCCGACTGGGAGTTGGCACTGGTGCTCAAATCTAAAATATCACCGCATATTTGGATCTAAACCAAAGATATTTTTTGTAAAAAGTAAATTATTGTGAAAAAAAATTATTTTTTAAGTGCACTAAGTGGAATAAAATCAGATATAGTCGTATCAAATATAAGTTTTCATCTCGATTTCATGAGAACAATATTCTTTCAAGCTCAACATACAATAGATAAGGGTTATGAACTTTAGTTTTTATATTCTTACATTTTTACCTTTCTGGATTGGAACACTCCTCTACTAGTTTTGTAAACAAGAAACATTAAAAAGTGTTGCTTTGTTATGTTTTCAACATCTTTTTTTCTAATTTCTTTTTCTTCATTAATTGTTCATTTCTTGAAAAGAGAACACCCTTCATCCTCCAAAAACTTCACGAACTCCATAATTGATAACAATGACCAAAGAGGTTTAAATGGTGATGCTTTTGCGATATTTGTAAAAAATTGTATGCATAATTATTTTTTAAAAATTTACAATAATAGTGATTACAAGTAAATTTTTCCGCTTGATTTGCATTGATTTTAACAAATATTTTTGGAAATTAATTTTTTAAAATATCAATCTACGCATTTATTTTATTTCAATTAGACGTTCATTAAATCGATATATAAATTATTAAACAAAATATTTATAAAAAATAATAAAATTTGGAATTAAGCCAAAAAATATTTATTCCTCAAATAGAGTGCATTTAAACAAAATTATTCAAATAAACATCAACCAGTTAAATCGTGCGTAAAATTCTAGTATTATCCCCTTCAAAAAACCAATAAATCATCCAATGATAAATTTAATTGGAAATCAAATAGTGTGACTCACATATCAATATAAAATTTGTTTTAATTCACTTTATTAAAATCGGGAAAATTTCATTTCCATTTTAAAATATTTTAAAATATTTTTTAAATCAAAAAAATTTAATTTTTTAAACATTGAAAATCTGTATTTACAAACATGATATAATTAAAATACGGCAAATGAAAACTGTTTAAAAACTGTTAAAATCAATAAATAAAAATTTCATTTATTTTTTACAGGAAAATTAATTTCCTCTAAATGTTTTAGTTATTGATTTTTTATAAAAATAATATAAAAATAATTAATGTTGTTACCCGGAGTTTTATCACCAATCCTGTATCAAGATAGATGCCACATGTACACATCGGCATGAATTACAGTCTCGAATGAACGAGTGACTTGATGGGGCTTGCAGCAATGAGTTTGTTTGTTTTACTGAGCCTGGAATAAAAGGCGCACAGTACGATATATTGGTCTTCGTTGCGTTATCATACATTTGTGAACAGTGTGTTCTAATCACATTTAAATTAGGGGAGAAACGTGAACAGTCATATAAACAAAAAAATTGACATACACATAATTTCGGTTTTATGCTTCATATTTTATTATTGTCATGGAAATGCCATTTTATTGTTTGTTCGATTCATTTGAAAACATATTTTTTTATTATTAAAATAGATTTAATTTATGGTCACATTCGCTGGAGCTATATTATAATGTTGGTGGTCCATAAAATAATATAAAGTATAACCAAAAGACTAAGCAAGCGGTTTCATGATTTCAAAGCTGGATATGAGAACATTGAAGCCAAAAATTTATATAGTTATATTCATTTAAAAATCTAGAAATATTAAAACATGTCTATCTATGTTTAAATTCAATTAAATTTAGTTATTTTAATATTTGATATTGGATTTTTTTATGTAAAAATTTGTCTTTCTTATTGATAATTACTTTTGATTTTTATAATTCGATTTCGTTTTAAATAAAATATTTAAAATCTATATTTAAATATGTAAATTCTAACAGTTAATTAATTTTTTTAACTATTAATTAAGATTCAAGAGTCCCTGGAAAAAATTCCAATCAGTCCTTGCACTAATTGAATCCGGCCCTGTATGAATTAATCAAAAAATAAATAATTTAATAACAGGATAAAAATTAACATTTTAGGTAGATTATAATAATAAATAGCTATAAATATAAACTAATTAATTAAAAATTTATGAATAAATCTATTGAATGAAACATTCAGTATTGAGAAAGTGTCCGTAAATTATGGTTCAGGTGGTCAGGTTAAATATTTTGCAGTAATTTTGGTTTCCTTGACTACAGCACCTTTTTCGGTTTGTTTGAATTCGAAAGCAATCCCAGTTTTTTGATTGGTCAAAATAGATTTATATTCTTAACTTTAAATACTTGAGGTCTTCGTCGTAAATTTTTCTGAGTAGATCTATTAGTTTTAATTGGGTAATAATCATAGTAAATTAATTTGCAGTGACAGGATTTTGGGAGGGCTCTGAAAAATCAAAATATAATTACTTTATAATTACGTTATCATTCTACGTATAACACTAGAAAGTGGCTATGATGTATGTTTTTGTTTGTTGTTTAAAAGGTTGTAGAAAAATAGTAAAAATAAACTGACAATCTTCATTTCGAGTCCATTTTTAATTAGGCTGAGAATTTTGGGAAACCCACAATATTAGTTATTTGATCCGATTTTATTCTCACATAAAAGAAAAAAGATTAATGTATTTGAGAACTGAATTCAATTTAATGGCGCTCAGTATAATGCCTTTGAGAGTTCAGCAGATGGACTCCAAAGATTTGACACATTTATTTATTAATTATTATGAATTCAGTATTTACTTATTATATTTTATTAATTATTATAAAATATTTTCAGATTTCATGAACAATTAAAACAACTTATCTAGTCAATGGAAATACAATGTCAAATTCAAATTCTTCTGATACTTTTAACTTATCATCCGGTTTGGTGAATATGATTTTATATTAGCATTTATCTTTTACGAGAAATATAATTTAAAAATTTATTATTATTGTATTATTTTCAATTTTATTATGATTAATAATAATAATAATAATAATAATAATAATAATAATAATAATAATAATAATAATAATAATAATAATAATAATAATAATAATAATAATAATAATAATAATAATAATAATAATAATAATAATAATAATAATAATAATAATAATAATAGTAATAATAATAATAATATTATTATTATTATTATTATTATTAAATAATTCTATTCTAATTCTAGTTTTTGTTGTAATTTTTCAAAGTTATCTTCTTCTTTATTTTATATTCTTGATGAATGTTTTTTCAAAATAAAAAATATTTTAATAATTTAAAATATCTGAAATTAATTTCAATTTTTCAAAGTTTGATATTTTTAAACTTCACTTTTTATTGACTTATCTCTCAATTCTTCAGAAATGATGCCGTAGCTAAAATTGTATATGAGACAGTTGCAGGATAATTTGACATTTTTTCAAAGTAATAGTTACAAATATTTATTTAATAAAATAATAATATAATTAAATTCCCAATTTTTGCAAGAATATAATTAGTTAATAATATATTATTTCTTCGTTTATACTCCTTAGTATAAATGGAACCATCTTCCTAAAGTATTATTTTATCTTATTCAATAATATTAAATAGCTGCGATTCACTTTGTGTGGTTCTTCTTTTGGTGCATTTTTTTCACTTGTGGAACATATTTTTCTTTAGTCTAAAAGATTCAAAAATAGAGAATATAGCGATGTGAATTCAAGTTCATAATTATGCTCGAATATATAGTTCTTCATAAGTCACTTCTTATGGAAAGCTACATTGTCTATGATAAAGACCTTCATTCCTTTTTCTGGTAACTGATGAATAAAAATGACCATAAAATCTTTAAAGGAATTGGCATTGAATGATAAAGTTAGGATATGATAGTCCATAACATTTTTTTGGCATCGTGCAAAAACTGAAACATTCGGTGTTCTTATGCTTGGAAGGAAGTGAACTGGTGGCTTGTTTATTAATTATCTCACTTAACTATACAGTAAATCTTAAAACCCATTTCATCTAAAATATGATTTTTCTTAGGGTATAATTTTTCTCAAAAGTAATCTTTTTATCGTTTCTTCTTTGAACAGTAAACTTATTATATAGTTGAATCCTTCAGTATATCGTCATAATGAAGTCTGACTAATCATAACGGAAGACAGTTATTTATTCTAGTCAATAGTTCCTTTTTATGGAAAGGTACAAACCATATCCATCCACTGATTTATTCGCAAAATCTGGTTTGAATTCAACTTCTTCGGTTTTGTACTACGTCTCATCTCTGTATTCACAACCCTCACGTACCGCATGTTACATTATGGGGATCTTTTCTTTTATAACCTGCCAACTCTACTCCTATTCTGTCATAATTTACCACTACTAAGTAAAATAATGTGAAGATTACAAGATAACTATAAACTTTCTGTTTTATCGAGGTATATTGCCATATATTTTTTGCAATCTTTGTTCCTAGCTATGAATGTAGTTTGTCAGTGAATCTTTTGGCTGATATTAAGGAAAATCTTGATATTGCTGGTTTGAGTGGCTAATCTTCATTAATTTCTCTAGAAAAGGACTCGGTATGAGCTACCAATTTAGTCAAAGTTGGTATAGCAAAAATTTATTAGTCTAGTACGTGGAAGAAAACTTGAAATTGGTCAAATTGTTTCCAACAAGTGAGTTTCGTGTGGGCATTTCTAGTTGATGCTTCCAATCATTATTTATGAATCCCAATAATTTCTATCATGGAAATGATTTGCTCAGGAATTTTTATCATTTAGGATTAACTGATACTAGCAAAAATAAAAAAAATTGGTATATTCCACATTATATTGGATTCTTGTTTGAGTGGATTCATGCGGTAACGCACGCAAATATGATTGGTTTATTCAGTTTATATCAGGTATTATGGCTAATTAGCTTCCTCCTTGAAATGTGAATGTCTTCTTGGTGTTTACGTAAGCAATTTATTGGCGGGCTACAAACCAGAATATGTACGTACTTAGCGAGGGTATCCAAGTTAAGATTCAAGTTTAAAAAGTTTTCTTTTTTTATGGGAAAAAACATATTTAGTGAAAATTTTATGGCTTATTCCTATTATAAGCAATTTTAAAAAAAATAAGCAATTTTAAAAAAATTAATTAATAAAGTAAAATTTATTTAAATTCCATTGAAGAAATTTTGTTATTATATTTTTGGAGTATGGGTTTAACCCAAGATATAATTTGTAAGGAGCTTAAAATAAATAAAAATGCATTATGCGAAAAGGCAAAATATTTACGTGAAATTTGTGTTTTTGAATTGGAAAGAGATGCTTGCTGGTGTTGATGAAAATCGTTTAAGCAATGAAGTGGAAATTGATTAATCCTGTTTTTACAAAATAAAATATAACAGGGGCGGAATAAGTTCTTCTAAATGGGTTTATGGTGCTTTTGAGAGAATGACCGGTAGGGTTTTTCTTGTTCCTGTTCCTAATAGAAATACTGAAACTTTGTTTGCAATTATAAGAAGCAGAATTCTCCCAGGAACTCGAATAATTAGTGATAGTTGGGCTTCATACCGCAGTTTGCAGACTAACGAGAATTATATTCATGATGTTATTAATCATTCTATGTTTTTTGTTTCGCCTGAAGATTCAAAATATTGAAAATACTTGGGCCATGCAAAAAGAAAGTTGAGAATTCACTTTGGATCCAGAGAATAATATTTGGTTGGTTATTTACGTGAATTTATGAAGTTTGAAATTTTTAAAAATGTTGTAAAAACGATTGCTTCAATGGAATTTAAATAAATTTTACTTTATTTATTTGTTTTTTTAAATTGCTTATTTTTTTAAAATAGCTTATAATAGGGATAAGCCATAAACTATAATAATTAATTGAGTCTTTTATTTTCGAAGTAATGAAAGGGAAAGCAAATGTGATCAGATCTGGAAATATCATTTAATTGTTTTAATAATCAAATTTCCAGTTGAAAAATAATTTTAATTTCGTTATCTCCTACCCTCCTCAATGTAAGAAATAGGCCATTCCAATTTAATATTTATCTAGATAAGGAAGAGAGAGAAGGGAGGGGGTCAAATTCAACTCCTTGAAATTTCAGGGAATTGAAAATGTGTTTGATAAAACCATACCGATATTTGTAGTTGTGATATTGACATTAAAAAATGGCCACTTCAAGTATGAAAAAAACATGAAAATAAATTTTATCTCGTTGAAATTGTAATTTCTAAAGTCCAAATAAGCGCGGCTTTAATTAACATTTACCTGAATTTGTGATGTAATATTTTTGTTGACATTTCGAATTTTCATTTTCACTTCAACGTTGTGATGTTCGTCCTCCCGGTCAGCCATTGGTAAAAGCCTCACAAACCTCCTAACAATTTCAGACACGTCACCATTATGATGTCGTAATAATAAATTTGCTTACATTTTACCCATGTCACGCTAAACTGGAATGCATTTACAAATTCGAGAATTTGTTAGTCACTATTATTTTCATTTTGTAATTATTATATTTGGCCCTGCCTGAATTATATTGAGGTCACTCTCATTTAATAAATACTTCCTAATTTTATTTTTTGTTTGCGAAACTTAGATATAATGATAATCTTCGTTACAAATAGTTTAAATTAGTTTTATTTCTGTTCAGATTGACATTAATTAACTTGATTAGATTAATCACATAAGATTTTATTATTATTATTATTATTATTATTATTATTATTATTATTATTATTATTATTATTATTATTATTATTGTAATTATTATTATTATTATTATTATTATTATTATTATTATTATTATTATTATTATTATTATTATTATTATTATTATTATTATTATTATCATCATCATCATCATCATCTCATAAAATCATTCATATTTCGCTCTCTTTAAATCTAAACTTGAAGAAGAGTAATAAAATGTAATAAATTATTTATTAGTGTATTTTTTTGAAATTGGTTTTAATGACAAATTTTTGATATTTCAATTTTGAAATTGGTCCCCTCAATTACAATATGAGAGTTTATATTACAATTGTGTAATTTAAAAAAAAAATTTTATTTGTGAAAAGATAAGCTTGAAATACAAGAGAGTATTTATTTCTCTATCAAAATTATCTTCAATGAGCTGTTTTTTTCAAATTCTGACGAAAATGAGGATATACATACAAAATTAAATCTTGTAATTTAGTTATCACATTCCCCTTTGATCAGTTTGATCAGTTTGACGAATTTAACTCGTGCATAACAAGATAACAGGGATTTCTTCGGTTGCGCGCTGGATATTTATCTTTTTCACTCTTGCTTGAATTTCAGTTATCAACGTGCTTATTTTCAAAACCGATTTCGATATCTCAATGTTGGTGGACGAAGTTATGCCAGTAACGATTCAACCGGGTCATTGAGCAGTGCATTTTTAGGAACTGGCTTTACAAAACTCCTTTGACCAACTTTGAAGTCACTTGGTACTGAGTGATTGTTCTCGATACCCCTCTGAAATCTCTTATGATATTTAAACAATTTAATTCTTGTTGTCTTTGGACGCAAGTTTATACCAGAAAACAGTGTCCCATCGGTCAAGTAGTTTCTGGTTCCATTGAAATGTCCTCTATGATCCTTTCCCAGGTGGCTTATAAACACACCTGTAGGTCACTTTTAATTCCATCTACAACATAAATCGTTTGGAGGTTTAGAACGAAAACTCAAACCTCTTTCTCGAAAAACTTTTTCCAAATTTTCGGCAATGCTTTGTGATTGTTCATATGCTATGTTCTTACAGAACGCAAATTTGGTTGGTGCACAATCAACGATAGTCGTGAACATAGACCCCTTGTAGTACGTGACATCTACCTCTGATCTTTTCAAATTTTTATCAAACTTTAGTACCTTGCTTTCGCATTTACCCGGTGTCGGATGGATAGATCTGCATTCAATAAAATTACTAACAACCTTCTTTATGAAATACAAAAGGTCTCTTGGTCTTCCTACTGAACAAAATAGATTGATTTTTCCAGTTCAAATTGATTTGACGGTTCTTTATTTGTTCTTATGATAATCCCACGCAGCCAAAAAGACGTTTAAGAATTCAACCACGTGTTTGAAACGCACGTCATAAAATTTGCATGTTTTTCCGCTGACTTTACCAATTGTACATGGATAAATATGCTGTCATTTTCACTAACTTCCTTTATAGTTCCCTAGCATATCTAATTAAAGTATCTGAAATTCCATGAACACTGTTCTCAGCTAACTTACCACTGTAACCAAATCAACCATCAATTTGAATTTTTAACGCCCCATTCGATTGCCTCTTTAATAACTACATAATGCTCAGCGACTTTATATGTGAATGGTCATCACATTTCCTAAGCCAAGCTGAATCCTCCATAACGTGACCCTAAAATCGCACCACAGAACACATTGATCACTGAAGTTTACATATCAGCTACCTTGGAATGGATCATTCAATTCGACACGATCCATCACTTCACCCAATCTCGATTCGCACTCTACAACAAAAAGATAATCCTATAAGCCACTCGGAGCCACCCCACGACAAGATAATGACAGATAGGTTTTCCGGAGATAGAAGATAATTTACGCCGAGTAACTTTACATTCAGCTGGATCAACTGCGTTGGCTCTTTACCATACCAAGTTTTCATATCGATTTTGTTCAATTTTGAGACCGAGAATCTTCGCATTTTTTAACGACTCTGTTGGTCTCGTTACCAATCCATACTGAACCAAGTGGCTTACTAACTCATCAATACTGACCGAACTCATGTTGGCAGCAATGCCGTGAATGTAGTGATCTATCGCATTCTGAATTCGCGTATTGAAACTCAACACTTTTCTCACAGTGAGGATATTATTTTTGGAGAGCAACTACGACCTAATCCTAATTTTGCAAGATAATATATCTTCTTTTTGAAACGAATCTTTTGAGATTTAAAGTTCTTCGTTTACATACAGCTGCAGATGAACATTTTTGAGATCAAGCATCGATAACTTTTCTCGTTTGTCTCCGCTTTTCATGCCCATCACACACATCACTGTTGCCCGTGTGACTCTTTACGTAATCATTAATTTCTCTGAAATAAAGAACAGGTTGAATCTTTACTTGTTTTCTGTACCGTAGTTAGAAGGTCCAGAATGCTACATCCCTCCATTATCAATCTCTCCACTTCAGCTTCAATGGAGAAAGATCTAATGAAATTAATAAAATTTAAAGGAAAAACTACCGATCTGAATGTTTTTGAGGAATTAGCTGATAAATTTATGAAAATGAATACTGAATGATATAAAATTGTTTCTGTAACAATTGATGGTGATCCGAGCATAATTGGAAAAAATATTCATTTTATTCAGCAACTTAAGCAAAGTAACTAACATTCTTTAAGTGAATTTTTGTTGTCTCATTCATCAAGGAATTTTATTTGTCATAAAATGATAAAGAACATTTTCCAACGTAATGCCAGCTATAAAAAAAATTATTAGAAGAAACAAAACTGTTTGTGCGAGGAAAAAAATAATGTTTATGGCGATTTATCAAATATAAAATGGTTGAATGGCCTAGTGTTTTTTTGTGATGTCACTCAGTATTTTTGTCAGCCACAATTAAATTCAAATCTTTTCCAACATTGTACTTATCAAATTACAATTTAAAATTCACTCGTTTACCTCTGAATATTAAAACAGCTGAGGTGTGGTAATTATTAATACTACTACTGGTGATAACTCTTTAATCTAATTTAACTTAAATATAATGATATATAATATCATATAAAATAGATTTTATTATACAAAATTAACAAAAAAAGTTATTTTAACTAACCGATCACTTTTATAACATTAAACTATGTTATTGTTAAATAGGAGTTTTGAAACTTACATTAGAAAAAACATCAAAGACTTGGCCAAGTTGAAAAACATCTTTTAAATTGTATCCACACAAAATAGAATATAATAATTTGGAATTAATCGTGTTCATTTAGTTAGGTAAAGTAAATTTAGAAATGGAGTTAGCAGAATTCTAAACCAGTTTTATGTGGTAAATCAAATTTGAAAATTTAATTACAGAAATAAGTTTCTGAAAATATATCTACGAAAAAGAAAAAAAAACATTCTAACAAAAGAACTGGTAATATAATATATTAACGAATGGGACTTTTTACCAGATACAATGATAAAACGGCCAAGCGCACTTTTAACAATGTTTGGTCAACAATGTATGCGAAACTTTGTTTTGTTCAATGAAGTTTATAAAATCCATGCAAAAAAATAGAATTGATAATCAGATGACTGCAACCTGTGTAAAAGTAAAAATAAGTATGAAAAAAATATATAAAAATTATCAGCAACAAGGTTCTCATTAAATATGTATATATGTATGTATATTTTTAATATTGAATTTCTTGTGTTTTTATTATAAAATAATAATATCTTTTATAATCATACTATAATTTTAATTTAAATAAAAATTTTATTTACATCTCTTTTTTATTACTAAAATACTATTTGGTCCATATTTCAAAAAAATTCCATTTTGATCTACTTTTCAAGAATTTACGACGCCGTTGGGCTAATTAATCGCAATTATTCTTTTGGGACTTTTGCCTCCCACCAATACCAATCATTTTCATGATTTTAATATTTTTAAACTGATACTTTTTATTCTCACTGATCCTCTGATCGGAACCATTTTAGGTGCTAACCTAACTTTTCGTACTCATTTTATGCAATCAAACAAATTGGCATTTATTTCAAAACAAACTGAAAAAAACTTTCCCAAAATAATATTTTGTTGTTTTAAAAATATAAAGGTAAACCTTATTTATAGATTGTTTAAATACATACATAATTATATTTATTTTTAATTTAAACGCAATTTTGAATTTTTTAATTAATCATAAGTCTGGCATTAATTCTTATAAAATTTTAGAGGAAATATTTTCGAACCAATATTAAAAAAGCATTACTAACTTCTCCTATGACAATGATATATCGCTGGTCGCCCAAATCTGGAACAGCTGTTGGAAATGAATTTCCCAGATAATTTTATGTCTTGAAATTGTTGGATTAAATATAAAACAAATGATTGTTGTTCATATTTACGTAATATTATTATTATCATTATTATTATTGTTATTATTATTATTATTGTTATTATTATTATTATTATTATTATTATTATTATTATTATTATTATTATTATTATTATTATTATTATTATTATTATTATTATTATTATTATTATTATTATTATTATTATTATTATTATTATTATTATTATTATTATTATTATTATTATTATTATTATTATTATTATTTACCAATTAATCAGTTAAGTTATAGATGATTTTTGATATTCACGAATTTTCGGCACAGCCTTTTTCAAGTGCTTATAATTATGCTTACTGTTAACCTTTCTTGTTCTTTCTTCTGCGTAGTGTCCTTAGCACCTAAATATATCTCGCATCTTCAAATGAACTTTTCCAAGGCATTACTTTGGAAGAGAATTTTTGATAACAATCTTTCCGTGATTCCATCTGTGTTTACAGCTGTCCTTGTTAGGATTATCACCTATCGGGGTTTGGAAATTTATTTCTAAATAATAATAATCAAATTTGTATTTATTGTTTTCTATTTTTTGATTTGAAATTTTTAATTTCAAATATTTTTTTAAAATTTTATATTTTATGTTTGAAATTTTCATTTTGTAAAATATTTTCTAAATATCAACATTACAAAGTTCAGCAACCTTCAGCTTCATTTTTAAATGAATGCATAAAAACACGAAATCATTAATTAATTAAGGAAAACCCGATTTGGGTAAACAACAAGAAAATTAAACAAAGGGAAATTCGAAAAACCCTTATCAAAACAGCACGATTAATGGAGAAGATATTGTAAAAGATTATCATACGAAAGGCACATGATAGGGTCAAGCTCGTAGATAACTTCAATGGGTCCATGGCCAATAAATTTTCTCGGGGCCACATATTATATTTTCAAAAAATGTTTAAATTTCTGTAATTTGGTTTTGATATTTGAAATATAACAAAAACAATTACTTTTAATTTACTGAAATACATTTTATTTAATACATACTAATTTAATTTCTTTTAATTATATTAGAAATGTTTTGCGTGCTTTTGAAATAGCAAATTCTTTATTGATATTTGAAAAATCAAACTTTCATGGATAGTCAGAATTTATATTGAGCATTGATAAACCATTTAATCGATCTAGTGACATCCGGTGTTCATGCCATATGGCCCTCCTAGCTCCCCTCTATGTGGGCCTGGATAGGGTAATTTATAATATTGTCATGCGACAATATCATGAAAGAAAGCTGGAGATTGACGAATTTTAAACAGAGATGATTTGGACTGTGGATCGTTAATCAAATGGACTATATCATTATATCATATTATATATTATATAAAATTAGAAACCACAAGTATTTGCCTTAGTTAGGAACGAACAAATCGGGAGTAGGATTCGGGGATAAACAAAATCTATTGGAAATAGGACAACAGAAATGTTAAGAGGAATTCGGAGAGTAGTTAGAGTCAGAATAAGATCAGCTTATTGAAGTTGATTATTGTAACAAAGTGGATGGAGCCAAACAATCCTTGGGTAGTCAAAACGCATATTTTTCCTTGCTGTAATAATTTGAGTGTTAAAAATTACTGTTATAAATTACTCTAAATACAAATATACTTTGGAAGTATTGTGTTTTATTTTAAAGACCCCGTGGTATCAAGAGCTGCCTAATATTATTATTTCATTTATTAAAACCTAATATTAATTTTATATTAAAAGAAAACGCCATTCAAACAAACGTTTTACGATATATCTTGACAAATTCAATCTTATCATCAGGTAAAAAACCAACTAAAATAATAAGGATTTAATTTACATGTTAGAACAATTTTTAACTTTTTAAATATTATAATATATTTTTTTGTTTAAAAATTTTAAATAAACTTTAAAATTATATTTTAATAAATTTTTTACTGTAAAATCCTTTAAATTAATATTAAAAATTTATATTTAATGAATTAAAAATTAAAAGCATTTAAAATTATATTTTATTTAAAATAAATTTTAAATTATAAAAATTTTTATATTAATATTAAAAATTAAAATTTTGAAAATAATTTACAATGTTTTTACTTATCCTAATTTTACATAATAAAACTATTTGAAAATTTTCAAAACATTCGACTCACGCATTTTACACATTAATCTTTAACACTTTCCAAATTATTATTAAAAATTTTTTATAAAATTTCAAGATCAGACATGTCTATTTTACTTATACAGCCCTTTTGTGCTCAATAGTATTGATCATTACCGTCAATCGACAATGTTCAAGAACTCAAGTACAAAGATGACGGGAAGTCCCTAGGATATATATGGCATTACACCCATTACATGTAAATATTTAAACGAGATCCGAATGCGATCCAACTGGAGTTTTTGACTTATTAATAAATATATATTGAGTGCCTTACACGAATCATAAACGATATTATAACCGAAATTTCCCAACTATTTACTTATCTTCCTCGTCCAATGTATTATTGAAATCGGAGGTTCTCACAACGCCACCTACCAGAGTAATTAGTGTTTTCCTCAACATATTTTCAATTTATATCCTGTAAACAAATAAAACTTGGTTAAAACAACGTAAGCCTCAATTAATAGGAGAAATAATTTATTAGAATTTTTAAATAGAAAAATATTGACTATTAAAGTTAATCCGAATCGATTCAACCAAGACCCCAGTAGAGGTTTAACAAGGCTACTTATGAGTTATAATAATTATGTTAGCTTTTAGGAAAGTTTTTCACCTCTATTACATCAACTAAAATATTTAATCGGTTAAAAACATACGGCTTTTGTGGTTAATATTGTTGGAGTTACATAAAATTAAAGTGAAGACACAGTATTATGTACATTGCAATAAAAATATAATGTAGAAATAAAGGGTCAGCTGTCACTACTGCCATGCATGATCAATTGTGGAAGTGAAAATTTTAACGATTGTGATTCGTTATAATAATAAAAAGTTATTGTTTTGAGTTTTTATTCTGATCGAGAACACGTGGAGTTATATTTATAGCTATATCCAATCCAGCTGAACAATAATTACAACACTAATACAAACAATAATATGACAATCTAAAATTATATTAACAAAATTTATTTATTTTAATGATTTAAGGTCCGATCTAGTCATCTGTTAACCGTATCATATAGTTTATTAAATAATTAAATAATAACATAAGAAATTTCATATAATTTTATTTTATTAAAACAACATTTTTATTAAAAGTACTTGCGATTTTTTCTGATAACTAAATTTTATAAATTATTTTCCGTCAATAGGAAAATGGGATAATTTTTACTTTTTAATCTTGATCAAAGCCTAAAAGTAATTTATAATTTCTGTTAAATTTAATTTGTCATATATGGATCAAATATTCGATTTGGTCAGCTGTCAAATCCTGGAGGTAATTTTAATGAAATAATCTGTTCTGATCCGATCCGATCATTGTCAGAAATGCATAAATTACACAGTTTTTTTGATTTATTACTTAGAGAGAAATATCAATTTATATTTACAGTGATGACATTTTGGAATTTCGTTGTTTTAATGGGCTAATTTGAAATATTGGCGCGTGGATCTGTTTGATCTTTGAATTTTAGACTAAACACTTGCAAAAGGTTGTGCCTGTAATTTGTGGGATTTTTTAAAAATGTGAATTACAATAGAGTTTCAAAATATCCAAGGCTACGTTAATTTTGTTGTCGATGTAGCGGAGTAGCAAATTGTTTTAATTTTTAATATTTTTTTGAAATACGTTAATTATTAAGTACATAAATGTAAAAAATAATTGCTCATCCAATTACTCAATATTAGGTAAATAATAAAAATTAAATCTAATAAAATTATAAACACTAAGATTAAACTGAGAGAAACAAACTTTTTCCCTGTTACAAGTTAAAATGATATTTTCAAATTCTGTTGCATTCCCTTTCTGATTTTCTTGCTGAAATTACCTCTTCCTCCTCAGATAATTGATAGCCTTGTTTGGGTTGATATAAAAAGAAGAAAAAATAAAATCACGAAAAACCGAAAATGGACAAAAACATGCAAAATAATTAATGTACATAAACTTAATTAACATTTATAAAAGTTTGAAGATTGGGGAAACGGGTATGATTGAACGTCAAATATAGAGACGAACCAAAAATATAATAATTAAAATTTATTAATCTTCTAATGTAAAAATCGAGTAGTGCGTAAAACTCAAGACGTGTAGAGAGAGGAGCTAAACAGAGAGTCTGAGAAGTAAATAAAATAATTAACTTGATTCAGGATAAATTACCCAAGAGCAGACGGAGCAAATTGAGTGCTTGAAGAGCAATTACTCCGGATTTTGAAATCAATTAGACCCGAATTTCAGGAATAATTGTTTGACAATGATTAAAATAATTTTCGGAAAAACGGTATAAAAAGAGAAATGCTAATATAAGAAATTGTCAGTTAGTCTAGCAGTTTGATTCCATAAATTTAATACGTCCATTAAAAACTAAATTTTAATAAATTCCAAACTTTATTCAAAAAAACTACAAACAAAACAATATTAAAACAACGATATAAATTTGTTTTTAATCATACATGTTTTTTAGTATTTCTTTTGAGAATATTTCAGCAAGCATGAATTAACAATTAAATAGGGAATATTAATACACAAACATTCAATAAATAATTAATATATTTAAATTACAAACATTCCTAAATATTAATTTTACAATCAAGCAATTTCATCATTCCATAATTTAACTTTTAAACTTATTTAAAAATATCATTATAATTTTATTAAAATTCGTTACATATTTTAATCCGAGAATTAACTCTTCGATTTAATTTAGTCGAAGAGGACCTTACGAAAAGAACTATTTGAAGCAAAGTCAGTAAAGCAAAAGAAATAAATTTTGAGTATAAATTTGTATTACCTTACGTTCTGCCTTCAAGTTAAACAAATTAATTTCAGAAAAAGTGCAAATCGTGTGATAAATTATGACCTTGTGTTGAAAATCAATATACATTTTCTGGGTCAGATTTTGATTATTTGATTTATGAAAAGAGGAGCGAGTAGTTAAAAGTATCTAGTTTTTATTTTTCTAGGTGTATTTATTTATTATTTAGTTAGTTAACCCTTCGAGTGCCAAGGAGCGCGATCGCGCTCCTGCTCCATCATGGACAAATCCGATCTCTATTTCATACTTGTCGATTTTTATTTATGGTTTTTTATTCCGAATGTGTATTTATAAGAAATAGAAATATTATTTATGCTATATATTATATCTTTATGTTGAGAATAGTCCAGTTTTTGAAGTGAAAGACGCACAATAATCACATTAGTTAAATTAGTGGCATTTTAGCTAATCCTCTTAAAATCATGTTGGCACTCAAAGGGTTAAATATTCTGTTGAAGTTATTTTTATTTTCATTATTTTTTTAAGTTGTACCGTAAAATATTTTTTATTTTGGAAATGTGTCGTGACAGTAAAAAGATTGAGAAACATAGACATAGTGTATAATATTAATGAGTAAATAATTTATGGCAAAACCTTTTTGACTGAAATACGCCAAAAAGAAAATGTGATGCTATATTAGTTGATTTTTGGAAATTATTTTTTTATTATATTTTTTCTCGTTTATTTATTACTAAATTTTATCAGCTTGATTATTAAATATATAAAAATTTCTTACAATTTCGGTAATAATAAAATTTAAACTTTTTAAAAACATTCTTAAATTATCGACTATAAAATCAATAATAAAAATTAATAGGGTTCCATCATGCTGCCTTTTAGAAAAGCTGGACACTTACATTATTTATGCCAAAGTTTTGATAAAATGAGTTAGATATTATATTTTATTGGTTTATTATACATGATGTGGCATTCGATAACATTTATAATGACAGAATAGTTTTCAACTTAGTTGGTTATTATCGAACATCGTTACAAACTTTATGTGATTTTAATCCACTTAGTTTGTAAAATGTCTGAAATAATTTTGCTGCACAGCAGTGGTAATTTTAAATTGATAATTTCGCAATATTTGAATTTATTTTGATTGAATATGTTTGTGTTTTTTCGTGATTAAAGAAATACATAAGTTCTCTTATTCAAATTGTCTTTATATCCGCTGAACTTATACAGGCATCACTGCAACGCAAGGAAAGTGTTTATGTTACAAAATTCAAGTTAATATTTAAATGATAAATATTTTTTTCTCAAATTTATTTACTTGAAATTTCTAATTCATAAAATTCATTTTAAACGTTTTAAAATTTTTATTTTTAGTTTTTATTTAACAATTTAGAAATTTCTTTAATTTTAAAATTTCTTTTTCACATTTCTTTTTTTAAAAGGGTTTTAATTTTATTTGTAATTATTTGTTGGTGCTTTTGATTAATAATTAAAATTTTTAATTATAATTAAGGTTAATGTTAAGATCTACTATTACATTACAATTACGTCATCGACTCACATATCATTTATAAATATTAGAATTTTTGTGCAATTAAATATTAAATAATAATCTAATTTTTATAATTAATCTTGTCTTTTCTGACATGCATTGTAAACTGAATCCGGATTAATAGCATTACCTAACTTTGGGGGGCTGCATTTCATTTTTTCACATACATTTTTTTTATGTAAAATGTAATATGTTTGTTTGGCCTTAAAATTGTCCTAAATGATAAATGAATATTTTTTTTAAATGTTTCCTTTATTAGGTCCAGGCTGAGATATATTTTAGGATTTATTTTTATTTAAAATAACGAAAACTAATTGTAAGAATGACAACAGTGAGTTTAAATCCCTACTAGTTGACAAGTTTCACCTTATAATTTTAAAAATATTCGACCGGTATTAGTTCAGAAAAATGAAATTCCAGAAAATAAGCTTATTTTCGGAAACTTCCAGCATTTTAGTTTAGCCGGGAAAGAGTAAGAACCTATCATTAAATTCTGCAGTGTAATTCAGGCTCCCCCATATAATTTAGAACTACCTTATTCTATTATTGGAGAATATATATATATATATATATATATATAATTAATAATACATAGTCCACTGATTTTGTTTATGATAATATCTGTCCGTTTCCGGTAAAGTTTATTCAGCGGCATCAATGGAAACCACTAGCGTTGTATCAGATTATATTAGGGACAATAAATAGGAATAATTTATCCATTATTTATATCGCTAGATCAAGTGTATTGTTGTCATATTCTCTGACAAATTCAGTCTAAATTGATATGACGTGCCATTCATGTATCAATGAAAAAGAGATTGAGTCGCAGATATGGACAAATTTATGTATATTTATAAAAACCTGAGTTAAATTGTTTTGATTACAGTAATTTGATGCCCCTCTTACATGGTTTTAAAAATTAGTAAAGAAAACATACTTTTCTTATTCTCCCACTTTCCCACAGACACATTTGCCTGTGACTCTTGATAACGCTAATCTTAAAAGCAATACTTTGCTCTGTTAGACCTAAATATTCGGAGGTTTAAGAAATAATTGGAAGAGTTTACCACAATCTATCTTTTTTGCAAGTGATTAGTCACTTAAGAGGTTAAAAGAATGATTTCAAAAAATCATTTAGTTATGTTTTTACTAGAAATATATTTTTAAAACTAAATCCTACCATTAACAGGATAAAAGTAATGAGCAATCGTTTTACTGGCAGTTGATAAAATAAAATAAAAAATAATAAACATAATAAATGAGTGAGTGAGTGAAACATTAGAAAATTAATGATTATGATAAATTTATAAAAGATGATGATTTATAATATTTTATGTAGTAAAACGATGAATCATGAAAAATATTAAAGTGAATATGGGTAATTACTAAAAATATTTTTATTTACATTAAATATTTACATTAAAGATTTGGACATTATAAAAAATATATGTAGGGAAAACTAAATACAATAAAAATTTTAATAGCCAACGTTAGATTCCAGCAGTCAAAATGGTGGCCAATCTTTCTAAAATTGTGACTATGCCAATAACGTAATTCTGCACATTTTCTAGAAATACATTAATTATAAAGGTAATTTCAGCGAGAAGATTTTAATAGTAAAAATCATCGATTTTACAATAATTACTTTCTTTTATTTTTATTTAACTTAATATTGTTCAAGTATAATTGTTTGACAAATTTCATACAGTTTTGTATTATCACGTATGTCTTCTAAGAATATTATTATTATTAATATTATTAAATAAAATTTAGATAAATAACTACGTAAACTAATTTCCGCAATATTTATTTTGAATGGGAAAAAAGATCAATAAGAAAGGAAGAAGCAAAAGAGAAAGAGTTGTTAAATTTTGATTATTAGTTCTTACTTTTTTATATTTCCTATTTTATTTTATGAATAAATATTATTATTATTATTATTATTATTATTATTATTATTATTATTATTATTATTATTATTATTATTATTATTATTATTATTATTATTATTATTATTATTATTATTATTATTATTATTATTATTATTATTATTATTATTATTATTATTATTATTATTATTATTATTATTATCATTATTATCATAATTATTATCATTATTATTACAATTACCATGATTATTATTATTATTATTATTATTATTATCATTATTATTATTATTATTATTATTATTATTATAAATTATTTCTCAAAAAAGAGAGCAAAGTACATGACAAATCCGAATATTGAAAATAAAAATTTAGTAACTATGGGGATAAAATGGAAGACAAGTAAAAAGGATTAGAGATAACTGAATATGTTCCTGGTTCACATTAGAAAACAGAAAACAATTGAACAAGAAAACTGTAACAAAATGAAGAATTTAATCAGACAGAAAAATTTATGTGGCTTATTGTAGAAATTATCAAATAATAGATTGCTTGGAATTAATGCAAAATATTAATTCATAAAATTTTAATCTTATTGTTATTATAGTACGAGTGTTCACTGTCAGATAGACTTTATTTTAACCAATTTCTACAAATTATTTTCATGATTAATGTTTCTGTTAATATAATTTTATAAAATTTGGGTGACATCAGTGTTGTCAAACGTCCGATTTTCATCCGGACAGTCCGAGTTTTTCGTTTTTGATGTCCGGATGTCGGGACAAAGTCTAAAAATATTAGGGTCTTGGATAATTTTACCAAAACAATAATAATTTTTTTTTTAAAAATCCCTCATTAATATTATCATTTTTAAAAATATTTTACTTGTCTTGATTACGAATTTTGGGTTGGGTGACAGTTGGTAAACCGGTTTTAGACACTTTTAGAAACGATTACAGTTTTAAGTGAACGGTTTATAAAAAGTTACAACACTGGGTGCCTAATAAGTATATAAACTTGGTTTTGATATCGTTCGTAAAGTTAAAAAAATGATGGATTTATATTTTAAGTATTATTCAAATAAAATATTAAAATCAAAATTATGATTTAAGGAATTTCCGAAATTACAGTTTCTATACAACGGATTATTTAGTTAAAATTTGAAATTTTTTAATGCATGAGAAATATTCCATGATTGAATTATTTCAAGTGACTTTTACTGACTCTTCTGTATCAAAACTTCAATCTGACTTAATTTTTCAAAATTCAAAGAAAGTGGGGATTGCAGTACAGAACCAGAAAATCCAGTTACAACACAAATCATTGGCTAGTAATGGCAAACATTTTCATTCAACTGAGAAGTAATCTCTCGGAAGGAACAACTCGTTCGGTGGCTTTCCTATATTGACTCGTGCAACAAGTTTTTTATGAGCCTAGTAACCTTTTTAGAAATATTTGTAAATAAATTTTAATTTCATTTGGTCAGATTATTAACCTTAATTGATGCGTAAATTATTGAATGAATAATAATTTTTTGATTCCAAAAACCGCACAAAAAAGTTAGATTTAATCTATTTTCTGTTATGAAATAATATTTATTTTTAGTGGTTAAAATTTTTTTTAGAAAATCTCCAAAACATGTGACAATTTATTTGACATTTGTGCATAAATTTTTGGCAAATTAAAATAGTTTTCTAAATTACATGTTTAAAGTAAATAAATTATTTATTTAGCTATTCGGTTTTTATATTAAACGTAGTCATAACTTAATAAAAATTATTTTTAGTTAATCTTTGCATTTATAAACTACACATTTTGGCAACATCTATTTCTTGTATTAACGTAACAAAGTTCTGAGTGCTAGATTAAAGTCTGAAAATTAATTTTCAACCTCATCAATAATTATCAGCAGCACACGTCAATTAAATTTCGAGACATTGTAAAAACAAATTAATATTATATCATCAGTGCTTGTCAGTTTTGACAAAACAAACGTGATTAATACAAATTGAATCATCAGCGCGTGCGATGATGTCATTTGGAAAATTAAAATAACAGCCACATCGAATACCATATTTCTAATAGTAGTTATCAATAACAATCAAGCATTTACATTGCTTATTAATGTGTAATTTGTTAGTCATAAAAATAAACTTTCTTAAAAATATATTTTTACTGCTTCAACTAAAATTGACAACATTAAATTCATTGCATACACGATTCAAATATGCAATTAATTGCACTTGTTTACAAAACCGAAAATAGATTATTTGGAGTATGGTTAAGATAAAAACTGTACATTACTTTTCCATTGACATTAAAACTACAAAATAAAAACTTAAATCCTGATTTCAATCAGAAAAACAGACATACATAATACAATCAAACAAAGTTGAGAAGCATCACGATAATTATGTGGAATTGTTATAAAATCGATCCACTTGCGTAGACTAGAACAAAAGACTTAAATCAAATAAAAGTTCATTTAATGTTCTTCTGTTGGTTCTGAGCTTTCAGCACCAGTATCGTGACCATTAGCGATAGGTGTCTCATCGTTTTTCTCAGTCACTTCGGGTGAAACTTCTTTTACTTCATCATTATGAATTTCTGTAGTTTCAACCGATTCAACTTTTTCTGATGAGGCTTCAACATTTCCATTTTCTTTAACAAGTTCAATTGGCTCTTCAACAACTCCGTTTTCTTTAGGAGTTTCTTCTTTAACTCCATTTTCTTTAGATGCTTTAGACTTTTTCTCTTTTCTCATTGATACTTTTTTGAACCACGAAACAACGCTTTTCTTTTTCACCTTTAATTTAATTATAAATTTTTCAACAAAATTTAAAGGTTACCTCTGGCGCATGTTCTGTTTTATCTACACCATTTGATTCTGGTTTCGGTTGGTCACCATTAGCTTCCACAACAACTGGAGTTTCAACTGTTCCATCTTCATTTATCACTTGTTCATCTTTATTAATCTTTTCAGTTGCTGGAACATTAAATTTTCCTGTTTTATTTCCCATTTGAATGTCTAAATTAATGTAATAGATTTAATTAAAAAATTCAAAATATAATTGAATAAATACGCAAATGAACACGCACCGAGCAATCAAAGTACAAGCCAATAGACGTTAGTATTATTTACACATTATAACATACATAAAGTATAGATTTTATTTATGTCAAAATATTTAAGTATGTAAATATTACAATGGGATAAAAATTAACTTACAATATAATTTCAGAAACGAATTCCAATTTATGCTATCTAACCAAAATATAGTTTAATAAAATAAACTGACAAGATGGCTGCGTTAAATAAATGATTTTGATTGGCTCTTCTATGCAATGAGTCAGACCAATTATTCTTTGTATGATTGACTAAGACAAGCAAAAGGAAAACTACAGGCAACGTCGGTTTTGTCACAATTTACAGAGGTATGTATTACGTGTGTTTCTGACTAACAGGTTGCTTAATCATTTCAATTGATGATTTTTACAATGTAACAATTTTTAATAATTTATAATTTTTGAAAAATTAAATTTTAAAAATATAAGTATATTAAACTATGAAATAAATAGTTAAAATAAACATGTACATCGATTGTAATTTGTTACTATGATAATCGGAGTTTTTGATGCTAAATTAAATAAATGTTGTATTTATTTTTGGAGAAAACTAAAAATTAATCATTAAATATGCCAATAAAATTGTTTAGCTAAAGTTATTTAACATTTGATTTCAAAAGTATATTGTAGACAAATTTAATTATTTTTTATAAATTTTTAATATAAATTTTTGGTTAATTTTAGATTCAAAATACATGTTGAATACGAATAAAAGCGAGGTTCATTTGCAATCCATGGTTTGGTATCATGGGCCAATAACTCGAGAAACTGCCGAACAATTGTTACATCCTCGAGAAGAAGGATTATTTTTAATAAGAGAAAGTGTTAATTATCCTGGTGATTTTACATTGTGTGTTTGTTATCAAGATGGCGTTCAACATTATAGAATAATATATGATAAAAAACAACGATATACGATTGATGAAGAGGAGTATTTTTCTAGTTTGGAAGAATTAGTAGAATTTTATATTTCTGATGCAAATGGATTAGTAACTTGTTTGACTAAACCATTACCGAAATCTGGACTTCCTATTTATCCGCCAGTAATTCATTATTTTCAACAAGCCGGATGGGTTTTTCCAAGAGACGGTTTAGATCTTGAAGAATGTTTAGGAAAAGGCGATTTTGCAGAAGTCTTTAAAGCTCATTACAATGGGAAAATATTAGCAGCAAAGTGCGTAATACAAAGCAGTGATCTAACTTTTGTTGGAATCAAAGAAGCATCCGTTATGACAACTGTGAGACATCAAAATTTAGTACAGTTCCACGGTTTAGTAATAGATTCAGATAAAATCTATTTATTAACCGAATACATGCTAAATGGATCTCTTGTGAATTATTTGCGAACTCGTGGAAAATCCGGAATCACTCCCATAAACCAGTTGATGTTTTCAATAAACGTAGCCTGTGGAATGTCATATTTAGAACAAAAGGATCTAGTCCATCGTGATCTTGCCTGTAGAAATATCCTGCTGGATAAAAACATGGTGGCTAAAATCGCCGATTTCGGTTTGTGTAGAGAAACCGATTCCTATGAACTCGGCGGACGAGTTCCCATCAAATGGACCGCTCCAGAAGCTGTTAAAAATAATCAATTCAGTCCCATGTCAGATATGTGGTCGTTCGGTGTAGTGCTATGGGAGATATACAGCTTCGGCAAACTGCCGTATTCCGGAATCTCGGTCCAACATGTCATGTCAGAAATTGAGCAAGGCTTTCGGTTACCATGCCCACAAAATTGCCCCCCGGAAATCTATTCCCTAATGGATGCAGCCTGGGTTATCAATCCGGCACATCGACCGAACTTTAAACAGGCTCACAAAGTGCTAACTACAATTCTTAATTCCAAAAACTCAATTCTTTCCTCTCGGTGTTAGTGTGAATTTTTATTTTCCATCTGGGTGTGTTTCTCTCTGTTTGGCATTGATTAGCTGGCATTTGATATTGATCTGCACTTTTGTAAATTATTTATAGATATTTTATTACGCTATTCAAACAGTAGAAATTATTCTATTGACTAACAGAATCAAACCTTTTTTATCACAATGTAATCTTCGGAACGGTTGTTTAGAACTTTATCAACATTGATGATATCTTTACGTGTTTATAGATGTTGTAATTATTTTTGTCTATTTTCATTAAATGAAGATTTATTTTTATTCTTTTATTATTGATTTTTTGTGAATTACTTTTAGTAACAATTTTTATTAAAAAAGCTTAATATTAATTTTATTAATCAAAAATTAAGTATTTTTAACTCCGATAAGCAAACAACATTCGTTTTCCTAAATTTGTTTGTGGTGAAATTATTGTGGGGTTTGTGGTTTGTTCACCTTGACCCCAAATACAACTTTTCTTTGCACCAAATAGCTACCCGTTACTAAGCAACGTTGGAAATGTAGCCATTGGTTTTGATGTCGCCAAAGGTGAGCGCTACGAAAGAACTACTCTGGCCCGACCTCAAGATGGGTTCAACGCACTACCGTTAGAAGGTTCATGTGGGCTTTCTTTACCTGGTCCCTCACTGGTATCTGATACTATTGTCATCAAATTTATTCTCTAGTTTGTTCCAAATTCGAGTTCATTAGCCTTGAAGCTAACTGTACAGAGAGTAGTTCGTCTATCGTCATGATGGGTTTTAATTTCATTTAGCTTCGTCTTTTAAATTGTGTAACTTTGTTATTTAATTTATTTTCTCTTTTCCTACTTCCTCGTTGTATTTATTTAATTGTTTTTAGCTAATTTATTTTCTTCAATTCATCATTACAATTGCTTGAATTTCAACCTAATTCGGTTTATTCATTACATTATTATAATTACCGTGCCTTACTATGGAATTTGTGTTATCTAGTTTTGTCTGAACAACTATTAAATTTCGTGATGGAGTGATTTTTAGCTAATCAAATTTTTGTTTAAATTGGATTATGGTTATTCCTTCTGCCATCGTAGTTATTTCGGTCGATCTCCTAATTGGGTTTTCGTTGTTTAACTTGAAGCGTGTGATGGACTTATTCGAGTTTGTCTATGGCGTTCATTTTTCCTGTTACGTCGTGACATGGATATCTTGGACGTGGCAAATTTCGATTCTATTCGTTGGTGATGCAGTATGAATTTGGACAAATTGGTGGGTTACAGGGTTTCGTATCTTGCTTATCGTTCTGGTGACCCTAGTAACGCCATACAAAATGTTGCTGATCGCCACTTGGCACCCGTTGCTAGGCAACGTTGGTAATGTGTTCAAGTGGTGGAATGCCCGCAAAAATTGAGTACCATGTGCTGGTACTATAGTTGCTCGGACAATCCTCGGGTTCACCAGCTGTCGATAGAAGACCTATGCTCGCTTTGCTCGGTCCCTTACGTGGAAATGCGAATTAAATTTAGACTGATTAGTGTAGATGATTTCGAGTCTACCCCACTATTGACTGAATACATGAGAGCTGATTTATTTAACGAACAAAGGACATGCATATCAATGATAAGTTAAGTTGGTCGACTTGACGCTTGTGCGGCTCGGCGTCGGGCCCGTTCCTTGCGTCCCGGCCGGCGGATGGTTGGTTGGATGGCTGTCGACTTTGAGCTTGGTGCGGCACCATCAACGTCGCGTTGACTCGGTAGTTGGGAAGGGGCGAAGATGAGCGGATACGTTACCGCCTCCCCTTCCCGACAGGCTGCTAGGGCAACTTCTAAGCCCCTGATCTGTGTGCGCAGACTCCGATTGAGCTGGCGTTCTTCGGCCCAGCCCTTCTGAGCTGCGGTGAGTCGTTGATAGAGTATCTTCGTCCGTTTGGGGTCTAAGCAGGTCGCCTTGACCTGCTGCACCTCGCGAGTTAATTGTAGTATCTGATTGAGTAGCTCTGCATTTGCCTGCCTCGCGCGGTCTAGTTCGTTCTGCATTAGTTTCAGGACCGACATTACTATAAGGGAAAATATTCAGATTAACTTTGTTTAATATGGAGAATTCTAATTATTTCAAACGTAGTTATAGCAAGGAAACGTATTTAAAACAAAAGTTTTAAGATGAACAACTCATTATAATTTATCATTAATAACATCACTAAGGTAAAATGTCAGTACGATTATGCCTGGAGGTTCAGGACTCTTCAAGGAACTTCCTGACTGGTTCTTCCGGGGAGTAACCGGGGATGATGGGCACTGGTCGCCGAGTGTTGCGTGCCGGTCGAGCCGGGTACGTCTCCGCGATGCGCCCGACGAGGATGTCCTCTTCAACGTTGGCGAGGTACATCCTCGCCTTCACAACGTGCAAATCGACCTCTTCCTGGATCTTCTCCCACTGCGCAAGGAGACTTCGCGCATGATCGAGGGTCTCCTCGGCAGGGTACTGTTCTTCAGCTGGTCGGCGGGGGTCATCCCCTCGGCCTAAGATTTGCCACAGAGTTGGGCATGATCTCTTTGGACGTGGCTCCTCGAGAGTCATTGACGGGCGCGCTCGTTTCCAGGCTCGGTGCCATTCATCGGCCTCTTGTTTTGAAATCAAATTTGGTAGCATGAGTTCTTCTGAAATGAGTTAATGTATTATATTCTCTCACTAATTTATGGGGACGTTTAATCAACAATCATAAGCTCGTACAACCTTAAATCACCAGTTAATTTTAGGGGTACATCGATTGGTTAAGTTGACGTTCGGTGAACTTGATATCGGGACTGGAATCATAAGAATTATGGCGATGAGATGTATGGGTTTGTGTGTTCTGGCGATTTCTATGGTTTCTCTACGCTGAAGAAAAGTTATGGGGACAGAATATGTAATATATGTCTAAAGAATTCTAATTGTCTGAGTTAGTTAGGTTTGAGTTGAATCGGGCCGGATTTATATACGGAAGAATAACTGCCTACGCGGCCTAGCTGTTTTAGATCAAGGTTGTTCATTTAAAATTACTGTCGTTTGGGTGAAAATCTACTTGCGTCTATCATATGCGATATCGTAATTATTAATAGGTATCGATTGGCATTTGGCTCGTTAATGGTCAATCCAGCGGAAATGATTATTTATGTATTTCAGTATCTCTCGTGATTGTTAAATGTTGAAACGGATGTGCCGAATCGGATGTGTTGAAAACTGTTTACTCTTACCCGGCCACTATATCCGTTCGTACTTTGATTATTGACGGTTCATCGCGATTCAAGTATACAAATTTACGGTTTGAAATTCACTTCATCGGTCTCTTTAACAGTTGACATTGGAATTATCGTGGATCTAGCTTTGTACGTTCATTTCTGCTGGGTGGTCCTTAAGTTGTCATGGGTTGATACGATTATATCGGGGATTCATGGCTGGCTCTATGGGGTTAGTTAATCTGATTTGTTCTTACTGATTAGTTCATTGTCTATGGTCTAAGGAGCTACGCTGTGTGGGGAGCTGCTTGCGACAATTATTTGGATGGGGTCGATCGTTGGTGGTTTTCGATGTTACTCGTAAATCAGATCGTATCGTGAAGATTAAACAGTTGGAATTCTACATCGGTGGTTAGGCTGAAATGAAGTCAAGGAACTTTAAACTACAATATTGCGGTAGCCGGTCGATTTATTGCTAATGGTTGGAAAAATTTCTTTAGTTCAATGCAATAAATTCTCTCCGTTTTATTGTTGATTTTTAAAAATTTTTCATTTTTATTGGATTACTTCGTGCTGGAATTAATCAATGTTTGGGTTTGGTGATGTTTGTGTCTCATTTATGCGGAGGTTGAAAAGGTATTGCTATTATTTCAATTAATAAAATACGTTGGGCTCGAAATATAAGTATATTGCATCGTTTTTATTCTTTATATTAAATTACTAAACGTTTAACTAATGGACTATTTCATTGATTCAGCCAACATCTTAGTTTAAGTCGTGAATTCATCTTACTTCCCCATAATTTATTTCGATTTTCACTAGTGGATCACTTTATTATTTAGTAAAAAATGGTTTAGTTTTACTCGAAATTTATTGGATCAAATTTTTCGATCGATCATCCTGAGTTTTCCTTACTAAGTACCTTAGATTTTACAAGGGTTTTCCTTATCGTTAATTTAGGTTAATCAATAAATAGGCTAATCAATTTTACTAAACTATTTTCCATGTTTGACTTAATAACTCCAAGTCTTACTTTCCTTTTACCCAAGGATTGTGTGAGTTTTATCAAAATTTATTTTTTACTACACAAGTTACTTTAATCTTTAATCAATGAGTTGATCTAAGTTAAACCGTGAGTCACTTAAATTTTTCAATAATTATTTTATTTAAATCCAAATTAATTAAGGGAATATTTACTTTTAATGAAAAACCTTTTAACTTGATGGATAAATTCAATTTAAGGGACTCACTGAACTACTTACGATATTTATATTTTTATTTTCAATGACGTAAATTTGATTTAATATACTACTAATTAATTCATTTCTAAACCTCAATCTAATTTATTTATACCAACGATTTCAATTGATTTATCCCCGTACCCTTTCCCTTTAATAGATCTTAAGCGCATTTGTGTTTATATTATATTTATTGAGTGCCCACTGGACTACTCGGTGTGATAAATTTAAGCCGTGTGTAATGTAAATTTTAAGTCGATTTTTCAGAATTGAGAAACGAGGAAGCAGCCAGAAACTTCTTCCTTATTTCTCGTTTCTGCTATAGGGATAAATATTGACGTTACGACCGCTGCGTTGCGCACGCTGAGTCTTCACGGGTGCATATCATTGGCGATTTTCCACGCTCTTACATGCATCTGCACTATGTAGATTTTGCTTTCTTGCGTGATGTGTCGGCTGTGGGCCGGAAAAATTTCGACATTTTAATTTATAAAACAAATATATATAGGTAAAACAATTTAGGTATATTAAATAATATTTATTAGTTATAAAACAACATAATTACCCATTTCGAACCATTCCATAATTCATAAAAATCATCATAAAATAACATAAATACCACTCCCCCCACGCCGACGCCGAGCAGAGCTCCATTTGAGATGCAGGGAACGTGACGTGGAAAGAGGGTTCCAATAAATAATTCTCACCTAAAAATGAGGTTCTGAAGGTAAATTTTTAAACAGAATTCTAAATCAAATGATTTCAAAAATGTTTTCAAAATGGTTAAGTTAAATGTGAAAATGGATCAGTATATATACCTAATTTTTTGGTGTGTGAAATTTGATGTAGTAAAACAAAATTCGACCTTGTTATTTTCTAGCAAATTCTATTCTTTAATTTTATTATTTTTGATTTATTTTTATAATTTTTTATTTAGAATTTTTATTGAATTATTGCTAATTCAAATTTTTCGATTTAAGTTTCACTTTAATGAACTTTAATTAATTTTTTCAATTTCGTCGAATTTGTTGTGTTTTCTTGTTGTATTTGTGTAGGTATCGTGCGGATCTTGGTGCATTTTGTTCATATTTTAATTTATTTTTATGTTTGTTAATTTATATTTAATTCTTTTATTTCTCAGATTTTATATGGTCTAATTGGTGTTTCCTGCTTTATTTAAATTGCGTGTTTTATTTGCGTGTATGTTTCTGATTCATTTAAACATTTTTCAAGGCCGTTTACGTTCTGGCCCAACAAAATTAATGAAAAAAATAAATGTTATATTCATGATCAAGATCGTAATACGAGATATGTTCCTCAATGCTGGTCCATCATAATTTGCCTGGGGTAGTGATATTCTGGATGGAAGGAATTCTCATACTGGTAACTGCGTCAATTCCTGAGCCGACCCTCTCATAACAGTAAAAAAAATTTATTATGTCAAAGACGGACTTACCTTCTCGTACTACAGCTGACTCTCCTCTGGTTGCTCTCGGGTGCTATCGACTCCCTCGTTTCGCGAATGTTCCTGATAGAAAGGCATATTCCACGTGGTCAGTAAAAATGAAATGAAATCAACGAGTCAGAATAACTACACAACGCCACGTCATGCGGGGGCGGTGGGTAGAGCGAAATCTCTGCGAGGCAGTGTATTAGCGTCCTCGATATAGTGCAATGCATTTTCTCGTCTATCGATCTTTTATTTCCGGAGTTACTGACAAATATCGTGGATATTTCAGTCATTAAGTTAATAGTCTGTAGCGAATGTCAGTCGATTTTTCTTTTTCTGGATAACTCGATCAGTTATTCCATTTATTTATTGGAAACTAGTTTTCCATTTTTTAAGTCAGTCTTATGGGTTCTCCTAGTGAGTCGCTTACTCATTTTACGAAGTAATTCATTAAGTTCATATTAATTTTAGATTCCTGGTACCAAATCCATTGCAACTAAATGATGTCAAGTCTCCTACGATGCTATCCTCTGTGCCTGGAAATAGTGATTGCTCAGATGCTATTTATGGGATTGGAATTTCAAGTCTTGGTGTTCGGATCGTCAGTAGTGATTATCAACTATGGCATTTGTTACAAATTTAATATTTAGAAGCGTTGTTTTCTCGACTTGTTTATGTGCAATTCCATTTTTATAGTTATTTCGATGGGTGTTAATTTTGCCATGAATATCGACATCTTAAGACCATACAGCAGTGGTACTATGGTGTACATTTTTGTTAAGGTTATCACTAGTGTGGGGTTTATGGTTCGACAACTTTGTCCCCAAATGTAAAATACTTTCTTATTCCCAGTGGTTACCCGTTGCTAAGCAACGTTGGAAATGCAACCATTGGTTTTTGAGATCGCCAAAGGTGAGTGCCACACAGGAACTACTCTGGCTCGACCTCAAACTGGGTCCAACGCACTACCGTTAGAAGGTCTATGTGCGCTTTATTGTCCTCGTCCCTTATTGATGGTAGATGGCTTTACTTGTCTCTTTGGCTCGCTATCGGACAGACGCTATACGAGTAGGGTTAATATAAAACTAAATTTGAACTAGGGGAATTAATGTCATTACACAAAAACGATATTCAACACTATTTATTCAATAAAACATTTGGAACTAATTTTCATGATTAAGTGTTTTTCGCCTGAGCCGCTCGACGCTTAGCCCGCTCAGATTTGCCAGGCGGTGTTTGACTAGTTTGGCGGCAGGTTTCGAAGTTGACGTGGTCTCTCGGTATGCCAACTGCGCCGGGGCAAAGACAAAGGGATAGGTCACTGCCGTTCCTTCTTGACATGCAGACAGCGCCACCTCCAAGCCCCTGAGTTGTGTCTTTTGGCTCTGGTTGAGCTCAGCCCAACCCTTCTGCGCAGCCGTCAGCTTTTGGTACAGACGTTTTACCTTGTTCGGTTCCAACCAGGTGTTCTTGATCAATTGGACTTCTTTTGTTAACTGCAGTATTTGCTGATGAAGATCTGTATTTGTCTTTTGAGCCTTTGTTAGTTCTCGTTGCAGAAATTGGTGGGAATTCATATCTATAATATGTTGGGCCAGAACGTAAACGGCCTTGGAGAATGTTTTAATGGATCAATAACATACACGCAAATACAACATGCAAATTTAAATAAACCTGTTAAACACCAATTAAACCTTATCAAATATGAGAAAAAGGGAATTAAATATAAATTAATAAACATAAAAATAAATTAAAATAATAACAAAACGCACCAAGATCCGTACGATACCAACACAAATATAACAAGAAAACACAACAAATTCGACAAAATTGAAAAATTGATAAAAGTTCATGAAAATGGAACTTAAATCAAAAAATTTGAATTAGTAATAATTCAATAAAAATCCTAAATGAAAAATTATAAAAATAAATCAAAAAATAATAAAAGTAAAGAATAGAATTTACTAGAAAATAACAAGGTCGAATTTTGTTTTACTGCATCAAATTTAACATGCGAGAAAAATAGGTATATATACTGATCCATTTTCACATTTAACTTAACCATTTACAGAACTATTTTTGAAATCGTTTAATTCTGTTTAAAACTATTTTCAAATCGTTCCAACTTATTTTTAGGTGAGAACTGTTCATTTTGGAACCCTCTCTCCACGTCACATCCTTGCAACCTCGGTAGAGCTCTGCTTGGATGTCGGCGTGGGGGGAGAGGTATTTTGTTTTATTTTATTATATGCAATTTTATGCGATTTTTATGGATTGGCAATGAATGGTAACTATATTCATTTTTGTTTATAATTAATAAATATTATTGATATTAATGCATTGTTTATATGTTTAAATAAACTAAACTTAAATTTTTCTGTCGAAATTTTTCCGGCCCACAGCCAACACATAACGCAAGAAAGCAAAATCTACATAGTACAGATTTGTGTAAGAGCGTGGAAAATCGCCAATGATATGCACCCGTGAAGACTCAGCGTGTGGAACGCAGGGGTCGTAACGTCAATATTATCCCTATAGCTGAAAAGAGAAATAAGGAAGAAGTTTCTGGCTGCTTCCTCGTTTCTCAATTCTGAAAAATCGACCTAAATTTATATTACATACGGCTCAAAATCATCACACCGAGTAGTCCAGTGGGCACTCAGTAAATATAATATAAACACAATGTGCGTCTAAGGCCTATTAAAGGGAAAGGGTACGGGGATAAAATGAAAATCGAAATCGTTGATATAGTTAATTCCATGTTAATACTTGAGATAAATTAATTCAAACTTATTGCTAACAATAAAATTGAATTCATAGCTAATTGTAGTAGTTGATCTTAATTCTAAAAGTGAATTGAATTAATAAAACTTATGTCTAAAGGTAAATTAAAGTAATAAAATTAGATAAACCTTATTACTAGAAATAAATTTGATTCCTAGTTAAAATATACTAGATAAAGCTTACTTCTACAAGTAAATTAATTTCAATGTCTTGAGTAAAATTAGATAAAACCTATTTTTAAAGGTAAATGACATTAATAGCTCGAGATAAAAAAATTGATTAGATAAAATTACTACTACTATTAAAGTAATTCCCACCCTGTGAAGTAATAGGAATCATGTGATTCATCAACTTAATTCAATTAAAGTTAGAAATTAAAGTTAAAATAACCACCGATTGTAAATATTTTAGGGCTAAGAATCAAAGTAAATATTAGATAATATTAATCCATGATTTAAACTTGTTGAATGAGGAAGCTGATTAAGGATTCGCGACCAAAGATAAGTAAATTCGTTAACGCATTGATTAAATTCATTAATTAGAATGAAAGAACTCATAAGTCGATTTTTAAAAGATCATATTTTAATGACGAGTAACTATCAGTGAGATTAGGTAGATCAAATTAACTCGGCGATCAAAATCACAGTAATCTTTAATTAAGTTATTCAGCTCCGAAGATTTTTATAATAACAAATTATGACAATCGGAAGTCAATTAATGCATATATAGAATCAAGAAACAAAAACTTTATAATACAACAAGTTAATCATGAAAAGTTTACAAACATAGATAAGTCTTACGGCCGATTGACGTGGATGCAAAATAACATGATCTCCAATAAATCCGTAAATAAAATATCCAAGTAATAAACTCAAGCGAATAAGCACTGAGAAGCAATCTATCCAAAAAATCCACAACAGAGGTACGTATGCGGCGCTAAAATTTAGTAGGCAAATGTGTTAAAATCAGCTAAATTAATAAGTTAACCGAATCGAATCGTTGCACGGCGATGAAATCCAATTATAGCGATAGTGTGAATTGAAACAATCTGAAGACGACCTAAACCGGATGAGACATAAGAATTTTAAGTTCATATACATCGATCGTGTCAGACAATTCGACCGGAAGATGCGAATTCGCGATCTCTCCGTCGACATTACATACGAAATTCACTAACAAATAAACATCCACAACGATGGATGTCCTCTCACCTGATAGACGTATTCACAAACAGCAACCATCCTGGTCAAATTATGGCCAAAAGTACACCACCGTAAATATCGACGTCAATTTAACTAAAATGAAGCATTAATAAATTCAAGGTCTCTCGCATTTAACCGATATTAAACTCAGATAGACCGTAATCTTAGCTCAATGATCCAACTATTTAGTAGGCCTGACGAAATCCAACTAACTGCAGGGGAATAACCACACTCAGTACTTATTGAACTTGTAAGATTGCAACTTTAAAACGATCACCGACACTAAATGATAACTTACAAATGATAAGGGTCGATAATAAGCAGATGATAACTTCCGAATAGGTCCTAACGACACCTCGACACTAGCACTAACTTGATAAACGTTGACACTGGAGAGATTGTGGCATACAGTTCAGTTGTAAATTAACACTTAACCTCTCACCATTAGGACAACCATTACAATAGATAAAATAGAAGTGCTATCCCTCAACTAGATAACTTCCCCAATCATTAAACATTCGATAGGTTTTAATCGTGACAAGCCAACAGCAACGACCCGTCACTAGTGAGTTTAGCGTCCGGAAAAGGCGGACGAACTATTTAAATAAACTGTTTTTTCTTCCCTATAAGACAGTAACTGATGTTGATACAATTTTAGAAAAGAATATGCCGCTCAAATGGAATGACGCCCCAACGACCACTGAGCAATCTCGACAAGAACCACCCCCAAAGGCGGAAATTTTCTAGAAAATTCAGCAGCAGTGGCCGTACCCCACCACGTGGAGGTTACTGGGCCTAAACAGCGACCCGTGCGGACTAGCCGGACAACAATACCCAGCGGCAGAGATATATATCAATGCGCAAAATCTCCTCACCCAATGGGAACGGGTGCAGGAGCAGGTGGACTTGCAGGTGGTCAGGGCGAGGATGTACCTTGCCAATGTAGAGGAAGACATCCTCGCCGGGCGAATTGCAGAAGCATACCCACCTCGCCCAATCCGCGATACCCGACGCCCATACCCCGTGGCTTCCCCAAGAAAAAATCGAAATAAGCCGTACGAAAAATAGAAATATCAACGACTCTAACGATACATATAAGCTGACTTCGATTTTTGGTTCAAATAAAAATGTTCAATAACCGTTTTTGCGTTTAATCGGATGCCTGAGAATAACTGTCTTAATCGCTATGTTTGAGATAACCACAATTATAAAGTATATAAATTATTAGAGAAAAATTTAATGAACTTATTCGTTATAGCTATGACCGCTACCCAAATCCTGCAAGCAGAATTAGACCGTGTAAGAAATACAAATGCGGACCTCCTCCACCAAGTCCTCCAGATGACTAAAGAGGTCCAACAGATTAAAGCGACCTGGATGGATCCGGGAAAGGTAAAAGCGTTGTACCACATACTAACCGCAGCACAGAAAGGCTGGGCGGAGGAGCGGCAGCTCAATCAGAGCCTGCGCACTCAAATCCGGGGACTCGAAGTCGCCCTAGCAGTCTGCCGGGAGGGGGAAGCGGTAACATATCCGCTCATCTTCGCCCCATCCCAGATGCCGCAGAAAAGTACCCAATCAGCGGAGCAACCCATCACTCCAGCAAATAATCGTCGGCCGGGCCGTAAAGAACGTGCTCGTCGTCGAGCAACCCAGCTTAAAACTCACTAACTCATAAATGCCACGTGTGTTGTTGATTCAAATAGAGTAGTCATGTTCTTAAATTATTTACTCCTTGGATACATTTGCATGTCAGCGTCATCATAAGTATTCGCATTACGTCACCGGATCTTCGTCTCATCTTCCCATAGACAAATAAGGACCAAATCCTGAATTGCTACAAAGGACGGAGCAAAGCGAGCACAGGTCTTCTATCGACAGCTCGTGAACCCAAGGGTTGTCCGAGCAACTACAGTACTAGCGATAATACTCAAACAGCATATAATTAAAAGGGCAAAATTCGGGATAAAATGAAATGGGGTAAGTAAGGGGAGTGACGATGAACGAGAGAAAGCAACAGAACCAAGTAGAGGAAGTCAACGATAATAGAATAAATTACAACGAGTAATGATTAAAATAGTAGTTGATAAAATGAAGCAAAATATATTAAAAGACTAAGAATTGAATGAATTTAGTTAATTAGTATTTAAATAAAATTAATGGGTAATTAAAAGAGATTTAATAATTTTAGAGATGGAACCAACGAAAATAATAGAAAAACTAAAGGGCATCCTAAACATCGAAAACGACAATCTTGAGGAACTAATTAACAAACAAAAATTAATTAAAAGAGCTAAAGAAGATATATCAACGATTTCAAACCTGTATTCCGACGAACATTGCATATTAATAAAATTGATTGATATTGATAAGGAAGTGACAACTGAAAGAATATATGAAATTCTATTCATGAGATTGGAGATAACCGAATTTGGAAAAAAGTAGATAGATATGTCACCGCTAGACCATGTCACCGCTGGACCACATACCCCCTCCCCCCACCCCCCCGGGAAAAATTTTTTCGCGCTAAGTCCAAAAGTACAATTTTTTTTTTTTTTCAAAATTTTTTCTATATTGAAAAGTACATATATTTTCAAGGTCATTCAAAAATTTTTTCAAAAATTTTTCTATGTTGAAAAGTACACGATTTCCTATGTCACCGCTGGACCAAAAAAGATAGAATATTTTTCGAAATTTTTTCAAAATTTTTTCTGTTTAAAAGTACACGATTTCCTATGTCACCGCTGGACCAAAAAAGATAGAATATTTTTCGAAATTTTTTCAAAATTTTTTCTATGTTGAAAAGTACAAATTTTTTCAAGGTCATTTAAAAGTAGGTCAAGGTCATTCAAATTTTTTTTTTTTTTTTTTCAAAATTTTTTCTATGTTGAAAAGTACATATATTTTCAAGGTCATTCAAAAATTTTTTCAAAAATTTTTCTATGTTGAAAAGTACACGATTTCCTATGTCACCGCTGGACCAAAAAAGATAGAATATTTTTCGAAATTTTTTCAAAATTTTTTCTGTTTAAAAGTACACGATTTCCTATGTCACCGCTGGACCAAAAAAGATAGAATATTTTTCGAAATTTTTTCAAAATTTTTTCTATGTTGAAAAGTACAAATTTTTTCAAGGTCATTTAAAAGTAGGTCAAGGTCATTCAAATTTTTTTTTTTTTTTTTTTTCAAAATTTTTTCTATGTTGAAAAGTACATATATTTTCAAGGTCATTCAAAAATTTTTCAAAAATTTTTTCTATGTTTAAAAGTACACGATTTCCTATGTCACCGCTGGACCAAAAAAGATAGAATATTTTTCGAAATTTTTTCAAAATTTTTTCTGTTTAAAAGTACACGATTTCCTATGTCACCGCTGGACCAAAAAAGATAGAATATTTTTCGAAATTTTTTCAAAATTTTTTCTATGTTGAAAAGTACAAATTTTTTCAAGGTCATTTAAAAGTAGGTCAAGGTCATTCAAATTTTTTTTTTTTTTTTTTCAAAATTTTTTCTATGTTGAAAAGTACATATATTTTCAAGGTCATTCAAAAATTTTTTCAAAAATTTTTCTATGTTTAAAAGTACACGATTTCCTATGTCACCGCTGGACCAAAAAAGATAGAATATTTTTCGAAATTTTTTCAAAATTTTTTCTATGTTTAAAAGTACACGATTTCCTATGTCACCGCTGGACCAAAAAAAGATAGAATATTTTTCGAAATTTTTTCAAAATTTTTTCTATGTTGAAAAGTACAAATTTTTTCAAGGTCATTTAAAAGTAGGTCAAGGTCATTCAAATTTTTTTTTTTTTTTTTTTTCAAAATTTTTTCTATGTTGAAAAGTACATATATTTTCAAGGTCATTCAAAAATTTTTTCAAAAATTTTTCTATGTTTAAAAGTACACGATTTCCTATGTCACCGCTGGACCAAAAAAGATAGAATATTTTTCGAAATTTTTTCAAAATTTTTCTGTTTAAAAGTACACGATTTCCTATGTCACCGCTGGACCAAAAAAGATAGAATATTTTTCGAAATTTTTTCAAAATTTTTTCTATGTTGAAAAGTACAAATTTTTTCAAGGTCATTTAAAAGTAGGTCAAGGTCATTCAAATTTTTTTTTTTTTTTTTTCAAATTTTTTCTATGTTGAAAAGTACATATATTTTCAAGGTCATTCAAAAATTTTTTCAAAAATTTTTCTATGTTGAAAAGTACACGATTTCCTATGTCACCGCTAGACCAAAAAAGATAGAATATTTTTCGAAATTTTTTCAAATTTTTCTATGTTTAAAAGTACACGATTTCCTATGTCACCGCTGGACCAAAAAAGATAGAATATTTTTCGAAATTTTTTCAAAATTTTTTCTATGTTGAAAAGTACAAATTTTTTCAAGGTCATTTAAAAGTAGGTCAAGGTCATTCAAATTTTTTTTTTTTTTTTTTCAAAATTTTTTCTATGTTGAAAAGTACATATATTTTCAAGGTCATTCAAAAATTTTTTCAAAAATTTTTCTATGTTTAAAAGTACACGATTTCCTATGTCACCGCTGGACCAAAAAAGATAGAATATTTTTCGAAATTTTTTCAAAATTTTTTCTATGTTGAAAAGTACAAATTTTTTCAAGGTCATTTAAAAGTAGGTCAAGGTCATTCAAATTTTTTTTTTTTTTTTTCAAAATTTTTTCTATGTTGAAAAGTACATATATTTTCAAGGTCATTCAAAAATTTTTTCAAAAATTTTTCTATGTTTAAAAGTACACGATTTCCTATGTCACCGCTAGACCAAAAAAGATAGAATATTTTTCGAAATTTTTTCTATGTTTAAAAGTACACGATTTCCTATGTCACCGCTGGACCAAAAAAAGATAGAATATTTTTCGAAATTTTTTCAAAATTTTTTCTATGTTGAAAAGTACAAATTTTTTCAAGGTCATTTAAAAGTAGGTCAAGGTCATTCAAATTTTTTTTTTTTTTTTTTTTTCAAAATTTTTTCTATGTTGAAAAGTACATATATTTTCAAGGTCATTCAAAAATTTTTTCAAAAATTTTTCTATGTTTAAAAGTACACGATTTCCTATGTCACCGCTGGACCAAAAAAGATAGAATATTTTTCGAAATTTTTTCAAAATTTTTTCTGTTTAAAAGTACACGATTTCCTATGTCACCGCTGGACCAAAAAAGATAGAATATTTTTCGAAATTTTTTCAAAATTTTTTCTATGTTGAAAAGTACAAATTTTTTCAAGGTCATTTAAAAGTAGGTCAAGGTCATTCAAATTTTTTTTTTTTTTTTTCAAAATTTTTTCTATGTTGAAAAGTACATATATTTTCAAGGTCATTCAAAAATTTTTCAAAAATTTTTCTATGTTTAAAAGTACACGATTTCCTATGTCACCGCTGGACCAAAAAAGATAGAATATTTTTCGAAATTTTTTCAAAAATTTTTCTGTTTAAAAGTACACGATTTCCTATGTCACCGCTGGACCAAAAAAGATAGAATATTTTTCGAAATTTTTTCAAAATTTTTTCTATGTTGAAAAGTACAAATTTTTTCAAGGTCATTTAAAAGTAGGTCAAGGTCATTCAAATTTTTTTTTTTTTTTTTTTCAAAATTTTTTCTATGTTGAAAAGTACATATATTTTCAAGGTCATTCAAAAATTTTTTCAAAAATTTTTCTATGTTTAAAAGTACACGATTTCCTATGTCACCGCTGGACCAAAAAAGATAGAATATTTTTCGAAATTTTTTCAAAATTTTTTCTGTTTAAAAGTACACGATTTCCTATGTCACCGCTGGACCAAAAAAGATAGAATATTTTTCGAAATTTTTTCAAAATTTTTTCTATGTTGAAAAGTACAAATTTTTTCAAGGTCATTTAAAAGTAGGTCAAGGTCATTCAAATTTTTTTTTTTTTTTTTTCAAAATTTTTTCTATGTTGAAAAGTACATATATTTTCAAGGTCATTCAAAAATTTTTTCAAAAATTTTTCTATGTTTAAAAGTACACGATTTCCTATGTCACCGCTGGACCAAAAAAGATAGAATATTTTTCGAAATTTTTTCAAAATTTTTTCTGTTTAAAAGTACACGATTTCCTATGTCACCGCTGGACCAAAAAAGATAGAATATTTTTCGAAATTTTTTCAAAATTTTTTCTATGTTGAAAAGTACAAATTTTTTCAAGGTCATTTAAAAGTAGGTCAAGGTCATTCAAATTTTTTTTTTTTTTTTTCAAAATTTTTTCTATGTTGAAAAGTACATATATTTTCAAGGTCATTCAAAAATTTTTTCAAAAATTTTTCTGTTTAAAAGTACACGATTTCCTATGTCACCGCTAGACCAAAAAAGATAGAATATTTTTCGAAATTTTTTCTATGTTTAAAAGTACACGATTTCCTATGTCACCGCTGGACCAAAAAAAGATAGAATATTTTTCGAAATTTTTTCAAAATTTTTTCTATGTTGAAAAGTACAAATTTTTTCAAGGTCATTTAAAAGTAGGTCAAGGTCATTCAAAATTTTTTTTTTTTTTTTTTTCAAAATTTTTTCTATGTTGAAAAGTACATATATTTTCAAGGTCATTCAAAAATTTTTTCAAAAATTTTTCTATGTTTAAAAGTACACGATTTCCTATGTCACCGCTGGACCAAAAAAGAGAATATTTTTCGAAATTTTTTCAAAATTTTTTCTATGTTGAAAAGTACAAATATTTTTTCAAGGTCATGGATTTTTTAATCATTTTAAAATTATAATATATCTACTTACTTTTATAAGTAGTATATATTTTGTAAATTTAATTTTATTATTATTTTATAAAATATTATTATTTTTAAAAATATTATTATTTTTATTATTGTACTACTTACTTTTATAAGTAGTATATATATATATATTTTAATTATTATTTTTATTATTATTATTACTATTATTATTATTATTTTTATAAATATTATTATTATTACTATTATTATTATTTTTATTATTGTACTACTTACTTTTATAAGTAGTATATATATATATATATATTATATATATATATATATTTTAATTATTTTTTTTATTATTATTACTATTATTATTTTATTATTATTATTATTATTATTACTATTTTTATTATTATTATTATTATTATTATTATTATTATTATTATTATTATTATTATAATAAAAATTATATATATTATTATTATTATTATTAATTATAAACTATATACAAATAAAACACATTATTATTTTTATTACTATTATTACTCTTATTAATAAAAACAAATAAAACATTATTATTAATATTACTATTATTATTATTGTTTTATTATTATTATTATTTTTATTTATTTTTATTATTATTATTACTATTATTATTATTATTATTATTAATATTATTACTATTATTAATAAAAACTATATACAAATAAAACACATTATTATTTTTATTACTATTATTACTCTTATTAATAAAAAACAAATAAAACGCATTATTATTAATATTACTATTATTATTATTGTTATTATTATTATTATTATTTTTATTTATTATTATTATTATTATTATTACTGTTGTTATTATAATTATTATGATTATTATTATTATGATTAATATTATTATTTTTATTATTATTATGATTTTTATTATTATTAATATTATTAATATTATTATGATTATTACTATTTTTATTATTAATATTTTTTATAATTATTTTATTATTATTATTATTTTTTTTTTTTTTATTATTATTTTTTATAAATATTATTATTTTTATTATTATTTTTAAAAATATTATTATTTTCAAGGTCATTTTAAAGTATTTCAAGGTCATTTAAAATTTCACAAGGTCTTAGTATTTTTAAACATTTTTATATAAATTTACTACTTATTTTTATAAGTAATGTTTTAATGTTTTTAATTTTAATTTTATTATTATTATAATTTTCTCAAAGTCATAATATTTTTAGTCATTTTTAAATATAAATTTACTACTTATTTTTTATAAGTAATGTTTTAATATTTATTATTATTATTATTTTCAAGGTTATTGGATGAGTCATAATATTATTTCAAGGTCATTTAAAAGTAGGTCAATGTCATAGTATTTTTAAACATTTATAATTTTAATATACTACTTATTTTTTATAAGTAGTGTTTTAATGTTCTTTAATTTTTATTCTTTTAGTATTATTATTATTATTATTATTATTATTATCTTATAAGTAGTGTTTTAATGTTTTTTAATTTTAATTTTATTATTATTATTATTATTATTATTATTTTTATATTATTTTTATTATTATTATTGTTTTTTATTATTATTAATAATATTACAAGTTTTTATTATTATTATTTTCATTATTATTTTATATAAATTTTCAACAAAGTATATAAATTAATATTGAATAGAAAAAGTTTGTTCAATTGTGGTTCCTAGTATACAGGGATAGATCATTTGTAAATGTTTGTAAAAAGTTAAAGAAAAATTCTATATTTTTAAGAAAATATGTGCAAATAAATATCAAAACTAATTATGGCTCAAATGTATGTGTTAAACGATCGATATGTTACAGTGTTTATGGAAAAACTTTAATGAAAATATGTGTTATTTTTCAACAATTTATGAAATATTTATTTTATGGCTAATAATGTGTATGTGTTAAATCATAAAAATAGTTCAAATATTTATGTAAAGTTTGAGATTGTTAAGAAAAATGTATATAATTTATGATACACACGTGTTTTTTGATTGAAATATGTGTGTTTGTTTTTACCGATATAAGAAAAAACTATGGACAATTTTTAAGAAAATACACGTAATTTATGATTATCATGGGATTAGAATTTGATTAAAGTTGTGAGAAAGTTGTTAAATTTGAGATAAAACTGATTAATTTGTAAATAATGTTATTATTTTGAAGAAATTTTAAAATAAGACCTTCAGCAAATTGGTAAGAAAAATAGTAGTTATTGAGTAATACTTATTAAAATTACCAAAGTTTTTGACAAGTCTTGATAGATCTTTAATAAAATTTGTTAGTACTTTGAATAAGAATTTAAAAAAAAAAAAAAAGTTTCAACACAGTAGCAAATCGTAAAGAAACTAGTACTTATCAGTTAATTAATTTAACTTAGTTGTAAAATAATTGAAAAAATTTGTTGATTTTCAAAAATTTTAAGATTGTTAGGTAATTGTTCTAGTACTTGTTGAATAAAAATTAATGTATTTTATCAACAGCTCATAGTTTTAATCGTACAATTTCTCTTCATTCCTGGAAATAATCGTAAATATTTAAATTATTCAGAAAATTGTCAATAACAACATAAGTAATAGGTAACCAAATATTTTTAAATACTAGTCAATTTTAGTTTTTAATTAAATTACAAATATAATAATAAAATCAAATAAATACTTGAATGCATGAATCGAAAAATTTCTTAGAACTAAAATCTTATCGATATATTCAGATTAACCTTAAATCAATGAAAAAAGTAACAATTTTCCTAAGTATTTTATAAATTCAACCAACTCAATCCCCTTAAAAAAAAAATACTATAAATTCGACTCTCAACCAATCATTCCTCTTCAAATGTCATTTTTCACTCCATTATACCAACTATATTCATAATTTTTATAAAAACCTATCAAGTAGATAATATTTACCTTTTGAATACCAATATTCATTCCAGTAAATTTCTTTAGAAATATTATAAATTACTTTCTTGACCAATCATTTTCCATCAAATAACAATATTTCCAGCCATATTCAATATTTTTCATAAAAATCATAAAAATACCAATTTAGATAATATTTACCCTTTAAATAACAATATTTAACCAACCCAACCCCCTTAAAAATGACAACAAACTTGTTAATTGACTATTTCTCACTAAAGTAAATTCCACTCTAGACCAATCATTTCCCATCAAATAACACTTACCCCTACCCTACCAACTATATTCATTATTTTTTTTTTATAGAAATCACCCTTTAAATAACGATATTTAACCGACTCAGTACCTTAAAAATATCAACAAATCTGTTCTTAATCGATTATTTCCTTAAAAGATCATAAATTTTCTTCTTAGCCAATTGTTTCTCACTAAAATAAAATTTACTCTCAACCAATCAATTCTCTTTAAATGACATTAATCCAAGCTATATTCATTATTTTCATAAAAAATCACCGACTTATATCGATATTCAACCGAATAAATTTCTTGAAATCCCCTTAAAATAGAATTCATCTCGTGACCAATCCTTTCCCCCTTAAAAGATCATAAATTCTCTTCTTAACAAATCATTTCTCTTTAAATGACAATATTTCCACTCTCAAAAGATTTACACACATATTGATATCTATCTGAACAAATCCTCTAAAGATATTATAAATTCCTCCTCTATATTCTCCATTTAGAAAATATTTACCTTTGAACACAGATATTCAACCAACTTAACCCCTTAAAAATATCAACAAACTTGTTCTTAATCGATTATTTCCTTAAAATATCATAAAATTTACTCTTAACCAATCATTTCCATTGAAATAACATTTCCCCCCCCAACTGCACCAATAATATACATATTTTTAAAAACCTACAAGGTAAAATTTCTTTAGAAATCTATGTTTAACCGACTACTCCTTAAAAATTCATCATTCGAATCATATTTACTATATGTATTCAACCAATCAAATTCCCTTAAAATTATCATAAAAATTTGAATTTTTACCAATAAAAATAAATTTTCTTTAAAGTATTACAAAATTGTTATCATCATTTTCCATCGAAAATCACCACAATTGTTCTGGCAACAATTTCAAGCAATTAAAAAATTCATCAAAAATGACTAAAATCGAATAAAGTCTATGTTTCCCACATAAATTAAATTATTGTAAAATATATATCATATTGCTCAAATAATTAAAATTAATCAGTAAATCAAGTATAAATTCAATAAAAATTACCAGTCAACCATTAGAGATATATCAATGATTTTCATAACTATACTGATAACCACACTGAGCATTCCCCTTAAAATTCTCTAAATTATACTACTTTTGTGATTGATATCCATGAAATCAATATTAGATTTGAAAATGAAAGTAATTATTGACCCCTTTATTTACACTGTAAAATCAATTAAAATTTTAGGTTTCACTAAAATATTTTTTAAAAATTAACTGATTTAATCAACTATTTAAATAGAACATAAAATTATAATTAAAATATCATTTACTATTCAAAATCTATCAGTCAAATTGGATTCTAATTGGTAAATAATTATCTTAAATAGATGTTTCATAAACATTTTGATCCTAAATTTATTTATTTATTTATTTATTTTTATTTAAAATAATCCTAAATCAAGTCTAATCTAATAAATTAGGAAGAAATTAATTGTTTCTAAAATTATAGATTTACCCTAATTTCTTCAATAATTTCATTAAAAACATAATCAAACCTTAAATCCATTAAAATTCAAAAGAAAACCATAAAATTCACAAAGATGATTAAATTTACTAAAAATAAATACCTCGTAAAACTAGATATTACTTAAATTATAATAAATTTCCCTAAAAGCTCTAATTGATTTACATAGCCTAAAATTATTTATTTTTGTCGAGTACAACCTAATCTATTGAAGGATGTAATTTATTTAGTTAAATTTTCATTGAAAATAACAAGTCAACAAATGGAATTTTAATTAGTAAAGATTATATCTATAAAGAAAATTTCCAGTGAAGAATAATATTGGTGAGATAGTACATTAAGTGACTAAAATCGTTGAAATTACTGAAAACAGTGGGATAGCTAAAGATATCTACTAAATAGATGAAATATCAATTGATATCTTAATAACTTACAAGGGTAATATACTTTGAATGGAGAAAATATACATCGAAGAGAAAAATATTCGTTGACGAGGAAAAAACATTCATTGAATAAGGAAAACATTAATTGAAGAGAGAAAATATTCATTAAAGAGGAAAGCAATCATTAAAGTGAGAAAATATGAATTGAAGCTAACAAATATTCAGTGAATCGAGAATTGCTTATAATAAATTAGTCGGTAAAATTTCTCAATGATGAATGAAATATCAATTAAATATTGTGAAATACTTGAAATAAATGGTCTGAATTATTCAATATCAACAATATACATAAAAGATGAAAATATTTACTGAAAATCAATTGTACTTTAAGAGTGTATTAATTACTATTATATTAGATTTCATCGGTTAATTATATTTAAATAGGGATATATATTTTTGATGGATACTTATGCGCGGAAGAATAGTTATTAAAAACAATAACCGTGCGCGTATACTAATTCGGCGAATATACATCAAATACTGAGATATTAGAAATCAAATCTCAGTCTCTTACAATAGTAAATTCAAAACACATTGAATAATATATTTTGAATGAACATTATGGATATCTATTGCTTTTAATAATTATTATCTAAATGTTATTAATGTCGATAAAACTTATATTTAAATACTTTTTTATATGTAACTATTGACAATATATTATTTTCAATTCTAAATTTATTCTATTATTTGAAATTATATTCGAAATTTAGTTAAAATAATTTTTTATTGATTAGTAAATAGAATATTTGATTTAGTTTTATACTCAAATAAAACTTTTTGACAATTAAAAATATTTTGAATAATCTCTTTATAAATTGATGGTTATAAATAAATATTATCCAAATGTAAAATTAATTTAAAAATTTTATTCAATTGTAACTATTGACAAAATATTAATTTAAATTCAAAAATAATAAGAACATTAAAATGATTGTTATTTCTAAAAAGTAAATTTATAACATTTTATAAAAAGCAATAATTAATATAAAACATACATCAATTTTCTGAATTTATTTAATATTACAAAATACTAAATGTTTCTTATAATCATAATACCAATTATTCATCTATTCATTTATTGTTTACTATATTCCATTATTTGTAAGACTTTCTACTACATTATTCCTACTTGTTATATTGTATCAGATCCACCCATATTTATAGTATTAAATTTGCCGCATTTGTTGAATATTCGTAGGATTTGTATATATTCTATATACATAAGATATATATATATATGAATATTAAATTTGCCAGATTTATTGAATATTCGTTGGATTGGTGAATTCGCCGGATTTGTATATATTCGCTGGATTTGTATATATATTCTATATACATAAGATATATATATATATATGAATATTAAATTTGTCAGATTTATTGTATATTCGCCGAATTAGTATACGCGCACGGTTATTGTTTTTAATAACTATTCTTCCGCGCATAAGTATCCATCAAAAATATATATCCCTATTTAAATATAATTAACCGATGAAATCTACTCAATTGTTAAAAAGTTTTAATTTAATATAATAGTAATTAATACACTCTTAAAGTACAATTGATTTTCAGTAAATATTTTCATCTTTTATGTATATTTGTTGATCATTGAATAATTCAGGACCATTTATTTCAAGTATTTCACAATATTTAATTGATATTTCATCTCATCATTGAGAAATTTTACCGACTAATTTATTATAAGCAATTCTCGATTCACTGAATATTGTTAGCTTCAATTCATATTTTCTCACTTTAATGATTGCTTTCCTCTTTAATGAATATTTTCTCTCTTCAATTAATGTTTTCCTTATTCAATGAATGTTTTTTCCTCGTCAACGAATATTTTTCTCTTCGATGTATATTTTCTCCATTCAAAGTATATTACCCTTGTAAGTTATTAAGATATCAATTGATATTTCATCTATTTAGTAGATATCTTTAGCTATCCACTGTTTTCAGTAATTTCAACGATTTTAGTCACTTAATGTACTATCTCACCAATATTACTTCTTCACTGGAAATTTTCTTTATAGAATATAATCTTTACTAATTAAAATTCCATTTGTTGACTTGTTATTTTCAATGAAAATTTAACTAATAAATTTACATCCTTCAATAGATTAGGTTGTACTCGACAAAAATAAAATAATTTTAGGCTATGTAAATCAATTAGAGCTTTTAGGGAAATTTTATTATAATTTAAGTAATATCTAGTTTTACGAGGTATTTATTTTAGTAAATTTTAATCATCTTGTGAATTTTATGGTTTTCTTTTGAATTTTAATGGATTTAAGGTTTGATTATGTTTTTAATGAAATTATTGAAGAAATTAGGGTAAATCTATAATTTTAGAAACAATTAATTTCTCCTAATTTATTAGATTAGACTTGATTTTAGGATTATTTTAAATAAAATAAATAAATAAATAAATAAATTTAGGATCAAAATGTTTATGAAACATCTATTTAAGATAATTATTTACCAATTAGAATCCAATTTGACTGATAGATTTTGAATAGTAAATGATATTTTAATTATAATTTATGTTCTATTTAAATAGTTGATTAAATCAGTTAATTTTTAAAAATATTTTAGTGAAACCTAAAATTTTAATTGATTTTACAGTGTAAATAAGGTCCAATAATTACTTTCATTTTCAAATCTAATATTGATTTCATGGATATCATCACAAAAGTAGTATAATTTAGAGAATTTTAAGGGGATGCTCAGTGTGGTTATCAGTATAGTTATGAAAATCATTGATATATCTCTAATGGTTGACTGGTAATTTTTATTGAATTTATACTTGATTTACTGATTAATTTTAATGAGCAATATGATATATATTTTACAATAATTTAATTTATGTGGGAAACATAGACTTTATTCGATTTTAGTCATTTTTGATGAATTTTTTAATTGCTTGAAATTGTTGCCAGAACAAAATTGTGGTGATTTTCGATGGAAAATGATGATAACAATTTTGTAATACTTTAAAGAAATTTATTTTTATTGGTAAAATTCAAATTTTTATGATAATTTTAAGGGAATTTGATTGGTTGAATACATATAGTAAATATGATTCGAATGATGAATTTTTAAGGAGTAGAGTCGGTTAAACATAGATTTCTAAAGAAATTTTACCTTGTAGGTTTTTAAAAAATATGTATATATTGGTGCAGTTGGGGGGGGGAAATGTTATTTCAATGGAAATGATTGGTTAAGAGTAAATTTTATGATATTTTAAGGAAATAATCGATTAAGAACAAGTTTGTTGATATTTTTAAGGGTTAAGTTGGTTGAATATCGTGTTCAAAGGTAAATATTTTCTAAATGGAGAATATAGAGGAGGAATTTATAATATCTTTAGAGGATTTGTTCAGATAGATATCAATATGTGTGTAAATCTTTGAGAGTGGAAATATTGTCATTTAAAGAGAAATGATTTGTTAAGAAGAGAATTTATGATCTTTTAAGGGGAAAGGATTGTCACGAGATGAATTCTATTTTAAGGGGATTTCAGAAATTATTCGGTTGAATACGACTTAAGGTCGTGATTTTTATGAAAATAATGAATATAGCTGGTTAATGTCATTTAAAGAGAATTGATGGTTTGAGAGTAATTTTTTAGTGAGAACATTGGCAAGAAGATATTATGATCTTTTAAGGAAATAATCGATTAAAACAGATTTGGTTGATATTTTTAAGGTACGAGTCCGGTTAATATCGTTATTAAGTGATTCTATAAAAAATTAATGAATATATTTGGTGGGGTAGTGGGTAAGTGTTATTGATGGGAAATGATTGGTCTAGAGGGAATTACTTTTAGTGCAATGTCAAGTTAACAAGTTTGTTGTCATTTTTAACAGGGGTTGGTTGGTAAATAGTTATTTAAGGTAAATATTAATCTAATTGGTATTTATGATTTTATTGAAATATTGAATATGGCTGAAATATTGTTTGAATGGAAATGAATGGTCAAGAAAGTAATTATAAGTATCTACTAGAAATTTACTGGATGAATATTGGTATTCAAAAGGTATATTAATCTACTTGATAGTTTTATAAAAAGAATAAGGGTTAAAATGAGTGAAAAATGACATTTGAAGAGGAATGATTGGTTGAGAGTCGAATTTATAGTATTTTTTTAAGGGGATTGAGTTGGTTGAATTTATAAAATACTTAGGAAAATTGTTACTTTTTTCATTGATTTAAGGTTAATCTGAATATATCGATAAGATTTTAGTTCTAAGAAATTTTTCGATTCATGCATTCAAGGTATTAGATTTATTATTATTTGTATTTTTAAAAAACTAAAATGGACTATATTTAAAATATTTGGTACCTATACTTATGTGTATTGAATTTCTGAAATTTAACATATTATCGAATATTTCCAGGAATGAAGAAAATTGTACGATTAAAAACTATGAGCTGTTGATAAAATACATTAATTTTTATTCAACAAGTACCTAGAACAATTACCTAACAATCTTAAAATTTTTGAAAATCAAACAAATTTTTTCAATTATTTTACAACTAAGTTAAATTAATTAACTGATAAGTACTAGTTTCTTTACGATTTGCTACTGTGTTGAAACTTTTTTTTTTTTTAAATCTTATTCAAAGTACTAACAATTTTATTAAAGATCTATCAAGACTTGTCAAAACTTTGGTAATTTTAATAAGTATTACTCAATAACTACTATTTTCTTACCAATTTGCTGAAGGTCTTATTTTAAAATTTCTTCAAAAATATACATTATTTACAAATTAATCAGTTTATCTCAAATTTAACAACTTTCTCACAACTTTAATCAATTCTAATCCCATGATAATCATAAATTACGTGTATTTCTTAAAAATTGTCCATAGTTTTTCTTATATCGGTAAAACAAACACACATATTTCAATCAAAACACGTGTGTATCATAAATTATATACATTTTCTTAACAATCTCAAACTTTACATAAATATTGAACTATTTTTATGATTTACACATAACAATTATTAGCCATAAAATAAATATTTCATAAATTGTTGAAAAATAAACATATTTTCATTAAAGTTTTTCCATAAACACTGTAACATATCGATCGTTTAAAAATACATTTGAGCCATAATTAGTTTTGATATTATTTGCACATATTTTCTTAAAATATAGAATTTTTCTTTAACTTTTTACAAACATTACAAATGATCTATCCCTGTATACTAGGAACCACAATTGAACAAACTTTTCTATTCAATATTAATTATATACTTTGTGAAATTTATATAAAATAATAATGAAAATATAATAATAAAAAACTTGTAATATTATTAATAATAATAAAATAACAATAATAATAATAAAATAATAATAAAAATAATAATATAATAATAATAATAATAAATTAAAATAAAAACATTAAACACTACTTATAAGATAATAATAATAATAATAATAATAATACTAAAAGAATAAAAATTAAAGACATTAAACACTACTTATAAAAAATAAGTAGTATATTAAAATTATAAATGTTTAAAAATACTATGACATTGACCTACTTTTAAATGACCTTGAAATAATATTATGACTCATCCAATAACCTTGAAATAATAATAATAATAAATATTAAACATTACTTATAAAAATAAGTAGTAAATTTATATTTAAAAATGACTAAAAATATTATGACTTTGAGAAAATTATAATAATAATAAAATTAAAATTAAAAAACATTAAAACATTACTTATAAAAATAAGTAGTAAATTTATATAAAAATGTTTAAAATACTAAAGACCTTGTGAAATTTTAAATGACCTTGAAATACTTTAAAATGACCTTGAAAATAATAATATTTTTAAAAATTAATAAAATAATAATATTTATAAAAATAATAATAAAAAAAAAAAAAATAATAATAATAATAAAATAATTATAAAAAATATTAATAATAAAAATAGTAATAATCATAATAATATTAATAATATTAATAATATAAAAATATAATAATAATATAATAAAATAATAATATTAATCATAAATAATAATCATAATAATTTATAATAACAACAGTAATAATAATAATAATAAATAAATAAAAATAATATAATAATAATAACAATAATAATAATAGTAATATTAATAATAATGCGTTTTATTTGTTTTTTATTAATAAGAGTAATAATAGTAATAAAAATAATAATGTGTTTATTTGTATATAGTTTTTATTAATAATAGTAATAATATTAATAATAATAATAATAATAATAATTAATAGTAATAATAATAATAAATAAATAAAATAATAATAATAATAAAAACAATAATAATAATAGTAATATTAATAATAATGTGTTTTATTTGTTTTTATTAATAAGAGTAATAATAGTAATAAAAATAATAATGTGTTTTATTTGTATATAGTTTAATTAATAATAATAATAATAATAATAATAATAATAATATAATAAATAATAGTAATAATTAATAATAATAATAATATAAATAGTAATAATAATAATAATAATAATAATAATAGTATAATAATAAAATAATAATTAAAATATATATATATATATACTACTTATAAAAGTAAGTAGTACAATAATAAAAATAATAATATTTTAAAAATAATAATATTTTATAAAATAATAATAAAATTAAATTTACAAATATATACTACTTATAAAAGTAAGTAGATATATTATAATTATAAAATGATTAAAAAATCCATGACCTTGAAAAATATTTGTACTTTTCAACATAGAAAAATTTTGAAAAAATTTCGAAAAATATTCTATCTTTTTTGGTCCAGCGGTGACATAGGAAATCGTGTACTTTTAAACATAGAAAAATTTTTGAAAAAATTTTTAAATGACCTTGAAAATATATGTACTTTTAAACATAGAAAAATTTTGAAAAAAAAAAAAAAAAAAATTGAATAACCTTGACCTACTTTTAAATGACCTTAAAAAATTTGTACTTTTCAACATAGAAAAATTTTTGAAAAATTTCGAAAAATATTTTATCCTTTTTGGTCCAGCGGTGACATAGGAAATCGTGTACTTTTAAACATAGAAAAATTTGAAAAATTTCGAAAAATATTCTATCTTTTTTGGTCCAGCGGTGACATAGGAAATCGTGTACTTTTCAACATAGAAAAATTTTTGAAAAAATTTTTGAATGACCTTGAAAATATATGTACTTTTCAACATAGAAAAAATTTTGAAAAAAAAAAAAAAATTGTACTTTTTGGACTTAGCGCGAAAAAATTTTTTCCCGGGGGGGGGGTGGGGGGAGGGGGTATGTGGTCCAGCGGTGACATGGTCTAGCGGTGACATATCTATCTACTGAAAAAGCTGGAACAAGTTAATGAAAAAGGTCGAAAACATTGAAGACGAGATTGCAACAACAATGAAAGAGCAAACCAAGGCTTATGTAGAGTGTTATACGTGCAAAACAGAGGAAGCACGAGTAATGGTGATACCTTGCGGACACCTGAGTTACTGTCATGGATGCGCACAAGAGTCGCACTGTATGCTATGTCAACGAAAGATAAAGGAAAGACTAACTGTTTACTTTCCATGAATTGTTATGATGAAATGAAATAAATGTGTATTATGCATTACGTGAATTATTTTAGATGATAAGACGAATAAAAAAGGAATATGCAGTGTTTGTAAATAATAAAACCACCCGACAACGATAAATAAAGGTAATAAACAAACATATGAAAGCCGAATTAAGGAAATAATTAAAACACATGCACAGAGACACAAATATTGGACGGAAAAATTTCGACAACCGAGTTTCCTAGTGTATGATTCTTTTTGTTTTATCGATATTATATTGAGATAGGACGAGGAAAAATGGTTAACCTGAGCTATCAAATGATTAGTACGCTCACCCAAGGGAAACCCTGATCAACCCTACTGAGAAAAGAACTGGTAGGCCAAGTCGCGTATGTCAACAAGCAACCGGCGAGAGATTGATCACCTCTTTGGGGAGCTTGTTGATGCGATTACCACAAATTTTGAAGGGGGAAGTGAAGAGATAGACCGAGAGGTGAGAGAAAGAGTGCGCACGGAATAGAATTAATAGTTTTGGTTGATAGTCGATTAAAGGTACCTAGAAATGATTCTTTTTCCCTAGCTGGTGGTGAGGCACCAGAGGACAGCTACGGACTGTCGTGTTCAGGTTGTTACCAGCCAAGGGACTGGTGGCGCTGAGCCGTTCGATACAAAAACCCGGATCACACACCGAGTATCGAATAAACATTTTTTATTGCTGGGCGGAACTCGATACAACAACCCGGATCCCACACCGAGTATCGAGGGCCAAACGGTAGGTGAGATGTGAACTAACCGGTAAATGGTTCATACTCAAAATGACTACTAAGGTCAGATAAGGCGGCCGAATTGAGCCGGGAAATCTGACGGGAGAGGCGGGCAGATATTAGATAGTTTTATTAAGAAAATTTTCCGCGCCCATATTTAATCGCTTCCTTTTCTTTTCACTATTCGGGAAATCAAGTAAACCGCTTTTGGAACTTGATTGAACGTCTAGGCATTTCCATACTTTATATTCTCCGAGGTACACAACCGGATCCCACACCGAGTACTGAGGAATGTTTTTTTAGTTTTCCAGCGAGGAGTTTGGTACAATAACCCGGATCCCACACCGAGTACCAAATATCCGAATGGCGGTGAGTAAAGCGTAACCGGAAGAATGCGCGGCCAAAGACGCCATGGATTGAGAGTCAGTGTGAGGCCTCAAACATACCCAAAAGTCACTGATGAGCTCAATTCCGATGATTAGAATGAGATAAAATGATGAAAGATAATATGAATAAGATGAATTAGATTAAAGTTAATATGAATATGAGTAAGGATAAAACTGATAGAATATGATTATGATTAGATTAACAGTAAAGATGAGAAACAGTTATGAAAGATAGGATATAAAAATGAGATACGATTATGATGAGACATTATAGATAGGATAGGATATGATTGAATATTAGAGACGATATGAGACATGATTAAAAATGAAATATGATTATGAATAGATATTAAAGGTCACAGATGACCAGTTAAAGCCGAAGGCCGAAGAGCCAACGGAAATTATAGAGGGCATAGAGCGCCAGCGACTGAGGATTAAGTAAATGAATTTTTTCGGGAGACATAGGAAAAATAATTAATGGAATGAATGAAAGTATGAATATGATGATTTTATATTATTGATATTATGATATAGATAATTGATGCGACTATATAGATGATTAATAAGACTATATAGATAATTGATACGAGATTAATAGATAATTATTACGAGGTATAGATAGTTAAAAATGGACTTAAAATGAGGGGGGTGAGTCAGTTAAAGAAGACCACCACGGTAAATACGAACCAGGAATAATAACGTATATAGTATGGTAAACGGAGGAGAAATTAGTATAGAGTATAGAATATTGGAGTATCATTTATTTTTAGGAATCAATAGCCAAACAAAGCAATCCAAGCAATTTCAAATCAAGCCAAAGCAGACAATATTTCAGAGCAAAACAATAACCAGATAATAAAAGATAATCAAGCAGAAAAGAATTTGGAATAAACGTCGAAGTAGTTGCAAACCAACAATCAACCAGTATTTCAAAGCAAGAAAAGAGAAACGATAAAACCAGTCAAGTAAACGAATAACCGTAAACATTGATAGCGTCAGCAACCATACGAGAAGCAAAAGCAAAGAGAATAACGAAAAGAGTTTATTAAAAGCGGAAGAAAAGAAAAAAGTTCGCAACAGTAGAAGTGCCAAGACCGGAGTATCAATTACAGCAGCAACAGGAACCGGCACAGATAGTGGATTAACCGACGTTGAATTCAACAGCCGCTTTGATAGATCTTTAAATAAAATTTGTTAGTACTTTGAATAAGAATTATAAAAAAAAAAAGTTTCAACACAGTAGCAAATCGTAAAGAAACTAGTACTATCAGTTAATTAATTTAACTTAGTTGTAAAATAATTGAAAAAATTTGTTTGATTTCAAAAATTTAAGATTGTAGGTAATTGTTCTAGGTACTTGTTGAATAAAAATTAATGTATTTTATCAACAGGCTCATAGTTTTAATCGTACAATTTCTCTTCAATTCCTGGAAATAATCGTAAATATTTAAATTATTCAGAAAATTGTCAATAACAACATAAAAATAGGTAACCAAATATTTTTAAAATACTAGTTCAATTTTTAGTTTTTAATTAAATTACAAATATAATAATAAAAATCAAATAAATACTTGAATGCATGAATCGAAAAATTTCTTAGAACTAAAATCTTATCGATATATTCAGATAACCTTTAAATCAATGAAAAAAGTAACAATTTTCCTTAAGTATTTTATAATTCAACCAACTCAATCCCCTTAAAAAAAAAATACTATAAATTCGACTCTTCAACCAATCATTCCTCTTCAAATGTCATTTTTCACTCCATTATACCCAACTATATTCAAATTTATAAAACCTATCAAGTAGATAATATTTACCTTTTGAATACCAATATTCATTCCAGTAAATTTTTCTTTTAGAAATATTATAAATTACTTTCTTGACCAATCATTTTCATCAAATAACAATATTTCCAGCCATATTCAATATTTTCATAAAAAATCATAAAAAAATACCAATTTTAGATAATATTTACCTTTAAATAACAATATTAACCCAACCCAACCCCCTTAAAAATGACAACAAACTTGTTAATTGACTATTTCTCACTAAAGTAAATTTCCACTCTAGACCAATCATTTTCCCATCAAATAACACTTACCCCTACCCTACCAACTATATTCATTATTTTTTTTTATAGAAATCACCCTTTAAATAACGATATTTAACCGACTCAGTACCTTAAAAATATTCAAAACAAATCTGTTCTTAAATCGATTATTTCCTTAAAAAAGATCATAAAATTTTCTTCTTAGCCAATGTTTCTCACTAAAATAAATTTACTCTCAACCAATCAATTCTCTTTAAATGACATTAATCCAAGCTATATTCATTATTTTTCATAAAAAATCACCGACTTATATCGATATTCAACCGAATAAATTTCTTGAAATCCCCTTAAAATAGAATTCAATCTTCGTGACCAATCCTTTCCCCCTTAAAAGATCATAAATTCTCTTCTTAACAAATCATTTCCTTTAAATGACAATATTTCCACTCTCAAAAGATTTACACACCATATTGATATCTATCTGAACAAATCTCTAAAGATATTATAAATTCCTCCTCTATATTCTCCATTTAGAAAATATTTACCTTTGAACACAGGATATCAACCAACTTAAACCCTTAAAAATATCAACAAACTTGTTCTTAATCGATTATTTTCCTTAAAATATCATAAAATTTACTCTTAACAATCATTTCCATGAAATAACATTTCCCCCCCCAACTGCACCAATAATATACATATTTTTTAAAAACCTACAGGTAAAATTTTCTTTAAAAATCTATGTTTAACCCGACTACTCCTTAAAAATTCATCATTCGAATCATATTTACTATATGTATTCAACCAATCAAATTCCCTTAAATTATCATAAAAATTTGAATTTTACCAATAAAAATAATTTCTTTAAAGTATTACAAAATTGTTATCATCATTTTCCATCGAAAATCACCACAATTTTGTTCTGGCAACAATTTCAAGCAATAAAAAATTCATCAAAATGACTAAATCCGAATAAAGTCTATGTTTCCCACATAAATAAATTATTGGTAAAATATATATATCATATTGCTCATTAAAATTAATCAGTAAATCAAGTATAAATTCAATAAAAATTACATTCAACCATTAGAGATTATATCAATGATTTTCATAAACTATACTGATAACCACACTGAGCATCCCCTTAAAATTCTCTAAATTATACTACTTTTTGTATTGATAATCCATGGAAATCAATATTAGATTGAAAATGAAAAGTAATTATTGACCCCTTTATTTACACTGTAAATCAATTAAAATTTAGTTTCACTAAAATATTTTTTTAAATTAACTGATTTAATCAACTATTTAAATAGAACATAAAATTATAATTAAAATATCAATTTACTATTCAAAATCTATCAGTCCAAATTGGATTCTAATTGGTAAATAATTATCTTAAATAGATGTTTCATAAACATTTTTGATCCTAAATTATTTATTTTATTTTATTTATTTTTTATTTAAATAATCCTAAAATCAAGTCTAATCTAATAAAATTAGGAAGAAATTTAATTGTTTCTAAAATTATAGATTTACCCTAATTTCTCAATAATTTCATTAAAACATAATCAAACCTTAATCCATTAAAAATTCAAAAGGAAAACCATTAAAATTCACAAAGATATTAAAATTTACTAAAAATAAATACTCGTAAAACTAGATATACTTAAATTATAATAAAATTTCCCTAAAAGCTCTAATTGATTTACATAGCCTAAAATTATTTTATTTTTTGTTCGAGTACACCTAATCTTATTGAAGGATGTAATTTATTTAGTTAAATTTTCATTGAAAATAACAAGTCAACAAATGGAATTTTAATTAGTAAGATTATATCTATAAAGAAAATTTCCAGGTGAAGAAGTAATAATTGGTGAGATAGTACATTAAGTGACTAAAATCGTTGAAATTACTGAAAACAGTGGGATAGCTTAAAGATATCTACTAAATAGATGAAATATCAATTTGATATCTTAATAACTTTACAAGGTAATATACTTTGAATGGAGAAAATATTACATCGAAGAGAAAAATATTCGTTGACGAGGAAAAAACATTCATTGAATAAGGGAAAACATTAATTGAAGGAGAGAAAATAATTCATTAAAGAGGAAGCAATCATTAAAGTGAGAAAATATGAATTGAAGCTAACAAATAATTCAGTGAATCGAGAATTGCTTATTATAAATTAGTCGGTAAAAATTTCTCAATGATGAGATGAAATAATCAATTAAATATTTGTGAAATACTTGAAATTAAATGGTCTGAATTATTCCAATGATCAACAAATATACATAAAGATGAAAATATTTACTGAAAATCAATTGTACTTTAAGAGTGTATTAATTTACTATTATATTAAATTAAAACTTTTTAACAATTGAGTAGATTTCATCGGTTAATTATATTTAAATTAGGGATTATATATTTTGATGGATACTTATGCGCGGAAGAATAGTTATTAAAAACAATAACCGTGCGCGTATACTAATTCGGCAATATACATCAAATACTGAGATATAGAAATCAAATCTCAGTCTCTTACAATAGTAAATTCAAAAACACATTGAATAATATATTTTGAATGAACATTATGGATATCTATTTGCTTTTAATAATTATTATCTAAAATGTTATTAAATGTCGATAAACTTATATTTAAATACTTTTTTATATGTAACTTATTGACAATATATTGATTTTCAATTTTAAATTTATTCTATATTTGAAATTATATTCGAAATAGTTAAAATTAATTTTTATTGATAGTAAATAGAATATTTGATTTAGTTTTATACTCAAATAAAACTTTTTTGAACAAATTTTAAAAATATTTTTTGAATAATCTTCTTTTATAAAATTGATGGTTATAAATAAATATTATCCAAATGTTAAAATAATTTAAAAATTTTTATTCAATTGTAACTATTGACCAAAATATTAATTAAATTCAAAAATAATAAGAACATTAAAAAATGATTGTTATTTCTAAAAGTTAAATTTATAACATTTTATAAAAAGCAATAAATTAATATTAAAATTACATCAATTTTCTGAAATTTATTTAATATTACAAAATTACTAAATGTTTCTATAATCATAATACCAAATTATTCATCTATTCATTGTATTGTTTACTTATATTCCATTATTTTGTAAGACTTTCACTACATTATTCCTACTTGTTATATTTGTATCAGATCCACATATTTATAGTATTAAAATTTGCCGCATTTGTTGAATATTCGTAGGAATTTGTATATATTTCTATATACATAAGATATATATATATATGAATATTAAATTTGCCAGATTTTATTGAATATTCGTTGGATTGGTGAATTCGCCGGATTGTATATATTCGCTGGAATTTGTTATATTATATTCTATATACATAAGATATATATATATATATGAATATTAAATTTGTCAGATTATTGTATATTCGCCGAATTAGTATACCGCGCACGGTTATTGTTTTTAATAAACTATTCTTCGCGCATAAGTATCCATCAAAAATATATATCCCTATTTAAAATAAATTAACCGATGAAAATCTACTCAATTTTTAAAAAGTTTTAATTAATATAATTAGTAATTAATACACCTCTTTAAAGTACAAATTGATTTTTCAGTAAATATTCATCTTTTATGTTATATGTTGATCATTGAATTAATTCAGACCATTTATTTCAAGTATTTTCACAATATTTAATTGATATTCATCTCATCATTGAGAAATTTTACCGACTTAATTTATATTATAAGCAAATTCTCGATTCAACTGAATATTTGTAGCTCAATTCATATTTTCTCACTTTAATGATTGCTTTCCTCTTTATGAATATTTTCTTCTCTTCAATTAATGTTTTCCTTATTCAATGAATGTTTTTTCCTCGTCAACGAAATATTTTTTCTCTTCGATGTATATTTTCTCCATTCAAAGTATATTACCCTTGTAAGTTATTAAGATATCAATTGTGATATCATCTATTTAGTAGATATCTTTAGCTATCCCACTGTTTCAGTAATTTCAACGATTTTAGTCACTTAATGTACTATCTCACCAATATTTACTTCTTCACTGGAAATTTTCTTTATAGAATAAATCTTTACTAATTAAAATTCCATTTGTTGACTTGTTATTTTCAATGAAAATTTAACTAAATAAATTACATCCTTCAATAGATTTAGGTTGTTACTCGACAAAAAATAAAATAATTTTAGGGCTATGTTAAATCAATTAGAAGCTTTTTAGGGAAATTTATTATAATTTAAAGTAATATCTAGTTTTACGAGGTATTTATTTAGTAAATTTTAATCATCTTTGTGAATTTTATGGTTTTCTTTTGAATTTTAATGGATTTAAGGTTTGATTATGTTTTTAATGGAAAATTATTGAAGAAATTAGGGGTAAATCTAATAATTTTTAGAAACAATTAATTTCTTTCCTAATTTATTAGATTAGGACTTGATTTTAGGATTATTTTAATAAAAATAAATAAATTAAATAATAAATTAGGATCAAAATTTTATGAAACATCTATTTAAGATAATTATTTACCCAATTAGAATCCAATTTGACTGATAGATTTTGAATAGTAAATGATATTTTAATTATAATTTTATTGTTCTATTTAAATAGTTGATTAAATCAGTTAATTTTTAAAAATATTTTATGAAACCTAAAATTTTTAATGATTTTACAGTGTAAATAAAGGGTCAATAATACTTTCATTTTTTTCAAATTCTAATATTGATTCATGGATATCAATCACAAAAGTAGTATAATTTAGAGAATTTTAAGGGGATGCTCAGTGTGGTTATCAGTATAAGTTATGAAAATCATTGATATATCTCTAATGGTTTGGACTTGGTAATTTTTATTGAATTTATACTTGATTTACTGATTAATTTTAATGAGCAATATGATATATATTTTAACAATTAATTTAATTTATGTGGGGAAACATAGACTTTTATTCGATTTTAGTCATTTTTGATGGAATTTTTAATTGCTTGAAATTGTTGCCAGAAACAAAATTGTGGTGATTTTCGATGAAAATGATGATAACAATTTGTAATACTTTAAGAAAATTTATTTTTATGGGTAAAATTCAAATTTTATGAATAATTTAAGGGAATTTGATTGGTTGAATACCATATTAGAAAATATGATTCGAATGATGAATTTTTTAAGGAGTAGTCGGTTAAACATAGATTCTAAGAAATTACCTTGTAGTTTTTAAAAAATATGTATATTATTGGTGCAGTTGGGGGGGGAAAATGTTATTTCAATGGGAAATGATGGTTAAGAGTAAATTTTATGATATTTTAAGGAAATAATCGATTAAGAACAGTTTGTGATATTTTTAAGGGTTAAGTTGGTTGAATATCTGTGTTCAAAGGTAAATATTTTCTAAATGGAGAATAATAGAGGAGGAATTTATAATATCTTTAGAGGATTTGTTCAGATAGATATCAATATGTGTGTAATCTTTGAGAGTGGAAATATTGTCATTTAAAGAGAAATGATTTGTTAAGAAGAGAATTTATGATCTTTAAGGGGGAAAGGATTGGTCACGAGATGAATTCTATTTTAAGGGATTTCAAGAAATTTATTCGGTTGAATATCGATATAAGTCGGTGATTTTTTATGAAATAATGAATATAGCTTGGATTAATGTTCATTTAAGAGAAATGATTGGTTGAGAGTAATTTTATTTTAGTGGAAACAATTGGCTAAGAAGAAAATTTATGATCTTTTAAGGAAATAATCGATTAAGAACAGATTTGTTGATATTTTTAAGGTACTGAGTCGGTTAAATATCGTTATTAAAGGGTGATTTCTATAAAAAAAAAATAATGAAATATAGTTGGTAGGTAGGGGTAAGTGTTATTGATGAAATGATTGGTCTAGAGTGGAATTTACTTAGTGAGAAATAGTCAATTTAACAAGTTTGTTGTTATTTTTAAGGGGGTTGGGTTGGTTTAAAATATTGTTATTTTTAAAGGGTAAATATTATTCTAAATTGGTATTTTTATGATTTTATGAAAAATATTGAATATGGCTGGAAATATTGTTATTTGATGGGAAAATGTATTGGTCAAGAAAGTAATTTATAATATTTCTAAAGAAATTTACTGGAATGAATATTGTATTCAAAAGGTAAATATTATCTACTTGATAGGTTTTTATAAAAAATTATGAATATAGTTGGTATAATGGAAGTGAAAAATGAACATTGAAGAGGAATGATGGTTGAGAGTCGAATTTATAGTATTTTTTTTTAAGGGAATTGAGTTGTTGAATTTATAAAATACTTAGGAAAATTGTACTTTTTTCATTGATTTAAGGTTAATCTGAATATATCGATAAGATTTTAGTTCTAAGAAATTTTTCGATTCATGCATTCAAGTATTTATTTGATTTTATTATTATATTTGTAATTTAATTAAAAACTAAAATTGACTAGTATTTAAAAATATTGGTTACCTATTATTATGTTGTTATTGACAATTTTCTGAATAATTAAATATTTACGATTATTTCCAGGAATGAAGAGAAATTTACGATTAAAAACTATGAGCTGCTGATAAAATACATTAATTTTATTCAACAAGTACCTAGAACAATTACCTAACAATCTTAAAATTTTTGAAAATCCAACAAATTTTTTTCAATTATTTTACAACTAAAGTTAAATTTAATTAACTGATAAGTACAGTTTCTTTACGATTTGCTACTGTGTTGAAACTTTTTTTTTTTTTTAAATTCTTATTCAAAGTACTAACAAATTTTATTAAAGATCATTCAGACTTGTCAAAAACTTTGGTAATTTTAATAAGTATTACTCAATAATACTATTTTTCTTACCAATTTGCTGAAGGTCTTTATTTTAAAATTTCTTCAAAATAATAACATTATTTACAAATTAATCAGTTTTTATCTCAAATTTAACAACTTTCTCACAACTTTAATCAAATTCTAATCCCATGATAATCATAAATTACGTGTATTTTCTTAAAAATTGTCCATATTTTTTCTTATATCGGTAAAACAAACACACATATTTCAATCAAAAAACACGTGTGTATCATAAATTATATACATTTTCTTAACAATCTCAAACTTTACATAAATATTGAACTATTTTATGATTTAACACATACACATATTAGCCATAAAATAAATATTTCATAAATTGTTGAAAAATAACACATATTTTCATTTAAAGTTTTTCATAAACACTGTAACATATCGATCGTTTTAACACATACATTTGAGCCATAATTAGTTTTGATATTATTGCACATATTTTCTTTAAAAATATAGAATTTTCTTTAACTTTTTACAAACATTACAATGATCTATCCCTGTATACTAGAACCACAATTGAACAAACTTTTTCTATTCAATATTAATTTATATACTTTGTGAAAATTTATATAAAATAATAATGAAAAATAATAATAATAAAAAACTTGTAATTATTATTAATAATAATAAAATAACAATAAAATAATAAAATAATAATAAAAATAATAATAATAATAAATAATAATAAAATTAAAATTAAAAACATTAAAACACTACTTATAAGATATATAATAATAATTAATAATAATACTAAAAGAATAAAAATTAAAGAACATTAAAACACTACTTATAAAAAATAAGTAGTATATTAAAATTATAAATGTTTAAAAATACTATGACATTGACCTACTTTTAAATGACTTGAAATAATATTATGACTCATCCAATAACCTTGGAAAATTAATAATAAATAATAAATATTAAAACATTACTTTATAAAAAAATAAAGTAGTAAAATTTATATTTAAAAATGACTAAAATATTATGACTTTGAGAAATTATAAATATATAAAATTAAAATTAAAAACATTTAAAAACATTACTTATAAAAATAATAGTAAATTTATAAAAAATGTTTAAAAATACTAGACCTTGTGAAATTTTAAATGACCTTGAAAATACTTAAAATGACCTTGAAAAAAAATTAATATTAATAATTAAATAATAATAATAAAAAATAATAAATATATAAAAAATAATAATAATATATAAAAATAATTATTAAAAATATTAATAATAAAAATTAGTAATAATCATAATAATATTAATAATATTAATAATAATAAAAATCATAATAATAAATAAAAATAATAATATTAAATCATAATAATAATAATCATAATAATTATAATAACAACAGTAATAATAATAATAATAATAATAAATAAAAATAATAATTAATAATAATAACAATAATAATAATAGTAATATTAATAATAATGCGTTTTATTTGTTTTTTAATAAAGAGTAATAATAGTAAAAAAATAATAATGTTTTTATTTGTATAATTTTATTAATAATAGTAATAATATAATAATAATAATAATATAATAATAATAGTAATAATAATAATAAATAAATAAAAATAATAATAATATAAAACAATAATAATAATAGTAATATTAATAATAATGTTGTTTTATTGTTTTATTAATAAGAGTAATAATAGTAATAAAAATAATAATGTGTTTATTTGTATATAGTTTTAATTAATATAATAATAATAATATAATAATAATAATAATAATAATAATAGTAATAATAATAATTAATAATATAATAAAAATATAATAATAATAATAATAATAAATAATAATAGTAATATAATAAAAATAATAATTAAAAATATATATATATATATACTACTTAAAAGTAAGTAGTACAATTAATAAAATAATAATATTTTTAAAAATAATAATATTTTATAAAATAATAATAAAATTTAAATTTACAAAATATATACTACTTATAAAAGTAAGTAGATATATTATAATTTAAAAATGATTTAAAAAATCCATGACCTTGAAAAAATATTGTACTTTTCAACATAGAAAAAATTTGAAAAAATTCGAAAAATATTCTCCTTTTTTGTCCAGCGGTGACATAGGAAATCGTGTACTTTTTAAACATAGAAAAATTTTTGAAAAAATTTTTGAATGACCTTGAAAATATATGTACTTTCAACATAGAAAAAATTTTGAAAAAAAAAAAAAAAAATTTGAATGACCTTGACCTACTTTTAAATGACCTTAAAATTTGTACTTTTCAACATAGAAAAAAATTTTGAAAAAATTTCGAAAAATTCTATCTTTTTTGGTCCAGCGGTGACATAGGAAATCGTGTACTTTTAAACATAGAAAAATTTTGAAAAAATTTCGAAAAATATTCTATCTTTTTGGTCCAGCGGTGACATAGGAAATCGTGTACTTCAACATAGAAAAATTTTTTGAAAAAATTTTTGAATGACCTTGAAATATATGTACTTTTCAACATAGAAAAAATTTTGAAAAAAAAAAAAAAAAATTGTACTTTGGACTTAAGCGCGAAAAATTTTTTCCCGGGGGGTGGGGGGAGGGGTATGTTGGTCCAGCGGTGACATGGTCTAGCGGTGACATATCTATCTACTGAAAAGCTGGAACAAGTTAATGAAAAGGTCTTTTTTTTTTTTTCAAAATTTTTCTATGTTGAAAAGTACATATATTTTTCAAGGTGCATTCAAAAATTTTTTCAAAAATTTTTTCTATGTTTAAAAGTACACGAATTTCCCTATGTCCACCGCTGGACCAAAAAAGAGAATATTTTTTCGAATTTTTTCAAATTTTTTCCTATGTGAAAAGTACAAAATATTTGTTTCAAGGTCATGGAATTTTTAATCATTTTAAAATTATAAATATATCTATTTACTTTATAAGTAGTATATATTTTGTAAATTTAATTTTTATTATTATTTTATAAATTATTATTATTTTTAAAAATAATTATTAATTTTTATTTAATGTAACTACCTTACTTTTTATAAGTAGTAATATATATATATAATTTTAATTATTATTTTTTTATATTATTACTATATTATTATTATTTTTTATAAATATTATTAATTATACTATTAATTATTATTTTTTATTTTTATTGTACTACTTACTTTATAAGTTATTATAATATTATTATAATATTATTACTATAATTCAATAAAAACTAATTAACAAAGATAAAACACATTATTATTAGTATTATTATTATATTATTATATTATTATTATTATTATATTATTATTATTATTACTATTATTATTATTATTATTATTATTATTATTATTAATTAAACTATATACAAATAAAACACATTATTATTTTTATTACTATTATTACTCTTATTAATAAAAAAACAAATAAAACACATTATTAATTAATATTAGCTAATTATTATTATTGTTTTATTATTATTATTATTTTTATTTATTTTTATTTTATTATTAACATTATTATTATTAATTTTATTAAATATTATACAATTATTAATAAAACTATATACAAATAAACACATTATTATTTTTATTACTATTTTACTCTTATTAATAAAAAACAAATAAAACGCATTTATTATTAATATTAGCTATTATTATTATTGTTATTTTAATTATTAATTAATTTTTATTTATTATTATTATTTATTATTATTAATGTTGTTATTACTAAATTAATTAATGATTATTAATTATTATAGATTAATATATTATTTTTATTATTATTAGATTTTTTATTTATTATTAAATATTATTAATATTAATTATGATTATTACTATTTTTATAATTAATATTTTTATAATTATTTTATTATTAATTATTATGTTTTAATATCTTATTATTATTATTATTATTTATTATTTTCAATCTTATTGGATGAGTCATAATATTTATTTCAAGGTCATTTTAAAGTATTCAAGGTCATTAAATTTCACAAGGTCTTAGTAATTTTTAAACAATTTTTATATAAATTTACTACTTATTTTGTATAATAATGTTTAATGTTTTTATAATTTTAATTTTATTATTATTATAATTTTTCAAAGTCATAAATAATTTTTAAGTCATTTTTAATATAAATTTACTACTTATTTTTTATAAGTAATGTTTTAATATTTATTATTATTATTATTTTCAAGGTTATTGGATGAGTCAAAAAATATTATTTCAAGGTCATTTAAAAGTAGGTCAATGTATAGTATTTTTAAACATTATAACTTTAATATTACTAACTTATTTTTATAAGTATGTTTTAATGTTCTTTAATTTTTATTCTTTTTAGTATTATTATTATTATTATTATTATTTATTATCTTATAAAAAGTAAGTGTTTTTATGTTTTTTAAATTTTAATTTTTATTATTATTATTAATTATTATATTATTTTTATATATTTTATTATTATTATTGTTATTTTATTATTATTAAATAATTACAAGTTTTTATTATTATTATTTTCATTATTATTTTATATAAATTTCAACAAAGTATATAAATTAATATTGGAATAAAAAAGTTTGTTCAATTGTGGTTCCTAGTAAAATACAGGGATAGATCATTTGTAAATGTTTGTAAAAGTTAAAGAAAAATTCTATATTTTTTAAGAAAATATGTGCAAATAAATATCAAATCTAATTATGGCTCAAATGTATGTGTTAAACGATCGATAATGTTACAGTGTTTTATGGAAAAACTTTAATGAAAATATGTGTTATTTTTTCACATTTAATGAAATATTTAATTTTTATGGCTAATAATGTGTATGTGTTAAATCAAATAAAAATAGTATCAAATATTTATGTAAAAGTTTGAGATTGTTAAGAAAATGTATATAATTTATGAATACACACGTGTTTTTTGATTGAAATGATGTGTGTTTGTTTTTACGATATAAGAAAAACTATGGACAATTTTTAAGAAAATACACGTAATTATGATTATCATGGGATTAGAAATTTGATTAAAGTTGTGAGAAAGTTGTTAAATTTTGAGATAAAACTGATTAATTTGTAAATAAAGTTATTATTTGAAAGAAATTTTAAAAATAGACCTTCAAGCAAATTGGGTAAGAAAATAGTAGTTTATTGAGTAATACTTAATTAAAATTAACCAAAGTTTTTGACAAGTCTTGATAGATCTTTAATAAAATTTGTTAGTACTTTGAATAAGAATTTAAAAAAAAAAAAAAGTTCACACAGTAGCATCGTAAAGAAACTAGTACTTATCTAGTTAATTAATTTAACTTAGTTGTAAATAATTGAAAAAATTTGTTTGATTTCAAAAATTTAAGATTGTTAGGTAATTGTTCTAGGTACTTTGTTGAATAAAATTAATGTATTTATCACCAGCTGCATAGTTTTTAATCGTATAAACAATTTCTCTTCATTCTGGAAATAATCGTAATATTTAAATTATTCAGAAATTGTCAATAACAACATAAGTAATAAAGGTAACCAATATTTTAAATACTGTCATTTTAGTTTTTAATTAAATTACAAAATATAATAATAAAATAAATAATACTGAATGCATGAATCGAAAAATTTCTTCAGAACTATATAAAAAATCTTTAATGATAATATTCAGATTAACCTTAAATCAATGAAAAAAGTAATCAATTTTTCCTAAAGTAATTTTATAAATTCAACCAACTTCAATCCCCTTAAAAAAAAATCTATAAATTTCGACTCTCAAACCAATCATTCCCTCTTCAAATGTCATTTTTCACTCCATTATACCAACTATAATTCATAATTTTTATAACCTATCAAGTAGAAATATTTACCTTTTGGAATACAATATTCAATCCAGTAAATTTCCTTTAGAAATATTATAAATTATTTCTGACCAATCATTTTCCAATCAAATAACAATATTTCGCAGCCATATTCAATATTTTTCCATAAAATCAATAAAAATAACCAATTTAGATAATATTTACCCTTAAAATAACAATATTTAACCAACCCAACCCCCTTAAAAATGACAACAAACTTTGGTTAATTGACTATTTCTCACTAAAGTAAATTCCACTCTAGACAATCATTTCCATCAAAAATAACACTTTAACGCCCTACCCTACCAACTATATTCATTAATTTTTTTTTTATAGAAATCACCCTTTAAATACGATTTTAACGACATCAGTAATTAAAAATATCAAAACAAAATCTGTTCTTAATCGATTATTTCCTTAAAAGATCATAAATTTTCTTCTTAGCCAAATTGTTTCTTCACTAAAATAAAATTTTACTCTCAACCATCAATTCTCTTTAAAATGACATTAATCCAAGCTATATCATTATTTTCATAAAAAATCACACGACTTATATCGATATTCAACGCGAATAAAATTTCTTGAAAATCCCCTTAAAATAGAATTCATCTCGTGACCAATCCTTTCCCCCTTAAAAAGATCATAAATTCTCTTCTTAACAAAATCATTTCTCTTTAATGACAATATTTCCCACTCTCAAAGATTTACACACCAATTGATTTATCTATCTGAACAAATCCTCTAAAGATATTTAATAAATTCCTCCTCTATTTCCTCCATTTTAGAATAATATTTACCTTTGAACACAGATATTCAACCAACTTAACCCCTTAAAAATATCAACAAACTTGTTCTTAATCGATTATTCCTTAAAATATCATAAAATTTACTCTTAACCAATCATTTCCATTGAAATAACATTTCCCCCCCCAACTGCACCAATAATATACATATTTTTTAAAAAACCTACAAGGTAAAATTTCTTTAGAAATCTATGTTTAACCGACTACTCCTTAAAAATTCATCATTCGAATCATATTTACTATATGTATTCAACCAATCAAATTCCCTTAAAATTATCATAAAAATTTGAATTTTACCAATAAAAATAAATTTTCTTTAAAGTATTACAAAATTGTTATCATCATTTTCCATCGAAAATCACCACAATTTGTTCTGGCAACAATTTCAAGCAATTAAAAAAATTCATCAAAAATGACTAAAATCGAATAAAGTCTATGTTTCCCACATAAATTAAAATTATTGTAAAATATATATCATATTGCTCATTAAAATTAATCAGTAAATCAAGTATAAATTCAATAAAAATTACCAGTCAACCATTAGAGATATATCAATGATTTTCATAACTATACTGATAACCACACTGAGCATCCCTTAAAATTCTCTAAATTATACTACTTTTGTGATTGATATCCATGAAATCAATATTAGATTTGAAAATGAAAGTAATTATTGACCCCTTTATTTACACTGTAAAATCAATTAAAATTTTAGGTTTCACTAAAATATTTTTAAAAATTAACTGATTTAATCAACTATTTAAATAGAACATAAAATTATAATTAAAATATCATTTACTATTCAAAATCTATCAGTCAAATTGGATTCTAATTGGTAAATAATTATCTTAAATAGATGTTTCATAAACATTTTGATCCTAAATTTATTTATTTATTTATTTATTTTTATTTAAAATAATCCTAAAATCAAGTCTAATCTAATAAATTAGGAAGAAATTAATTGTTTCTAAAATTATAGATTTACCCTAATTTCTTCAATAATTTCATTAAAAACATAATCAAACCTTAAATCCATTAAAATTCAAAAGAAAACCATAAAATTCACAAAGATGATTAAAATTTACTAAAATAAATACCTCGTAAAACTAGATATTACTTAAATTATAATAAAATTTCCCTAAAAGCTCTAATTGATTTACATAGCCTAAAATTATTTTATTTTTGTCGAGTACAACCTAATCTATTGAAGGATGTAATTTATTTAGTTAAATTTTCATTGAAAATAACAAGTCAACAAATGGAATTTTAATTAGTAAAGATTATATTCTATAAAGAAAATTTCCAGTGAAGAAGTAATATTGGTGAGATAGTACATTAAGTGACTAAAATCGTTGAAATTACTGAAAACAGTGGGATAGCTAAAGATATCTACTAAATAGATGAAATATCAATTGATATCTTAATAACTTACAAGGGTAATATACTTTGAATGGAGAAAATATACATCGAAGAGAAAAATATTCGTTGACGAGGAAAAACATTCATTGAATAAGGAAAACATTAATTGAAGAGAGAAAATATTCATTAAAGAGGAAAGCAATCATTAAAGTGAGAAAATATGAATTGAAGCTAACAAATATTCAGTGAATCGAGAATTGCTTATAATAAATTAGTCGGTAAAATTTCTCAATGATGAGATGAAATATCAATTAAATATTGTGAAATACTTGAAATAAATGGTCTGAATTATTCAATGATCAACAAATATACATAAAAGATGAAAATATTTACTGAAAATCAATTGTACTTTAAGAGTGTATTAATTACTATTATATTAAATTAAAACTTTTTAACAATTGAGTAGATTTCATCGGTTAATTATATTTAAATAGGGATATATATTTTTGATGGATACTTATGCGCGGAAGAATAGTTATTAAAAACAATAACCGTGCGCGTATACTAATTCGGCGAATATACATCAAATACTGAGATATTAGAAATCAAATCTCAGTCTCTTACAATAGTAAATTCAAAACACATTGAATAATATATTTTGAATGAACATTATGGATATCTATTGCTTTTAATAATTATTATCTAAATGTTATTAATGTCGATAAAACTTATATTTAAATACTTTTTTATATGTAACTATTGACAATATATTATTTTCAATTCTAAATTTATTCTATTATTTGAAATTATATTCGAAATTAGTTAAAATAATTTTTTATTGATTAGTAAATAGAATATTTGATTTAGTTTTATACTCAAATAAAACTTTTTGACAAATTAAAAATATTTTGAATAATCTCTTTATAAATTGATGGTTATAAATAAATATTATCCAAATGTAAAATTAATTTAAAAATTTTATTCAATTGTAACTATTGACAAAATATTAATTTAAATTCAAAAATAATAAGAACATTAAAAATGATTGTTATTTCTAAAAGTAAATTTATAACATTTTATAAAAAGCAATAATTAATATAAAACATACATCAATTTTCTGAATTTATTTAATATTACAAAATACTAAATGTTTCTTATAATCATAATACCAAATTATTCATCTATTCATTGTATTGTTTACTATATTCCATTATTTGTAAGACTTTCTACTACATTATTCCTACTTGTTATATTGTATCAGATCACCATATTTATAGTATTAAATTTGCCGCATTTGTTGAATATTCGTAGGATTTGTATATATTCTATATACATAAGATATATATATATATGAATATTAAATTTGCCAGATTTATTGAATATTCGTTGGATTGGTGAATTCGCCGGATTTGTATATATTCGCTGGATTTGTATATATATTCTATATACATAAGATATATATATATATATGAATATTAAATTTGTCAGATTTATTGTATATTCGCCGAATTAGTATACGCGCACGGTTATTGTTTTTAATAACTATTCTTCCGCGCATAAGTATCCATCAAAAATATATATCCCTATTTAAATATAATTAACCGATGAAATCTACTCAATTGTTAAAAAGTTTTAATTTAATATAATAGTAATTAATACACTCTTAAAGTACAATTGATTTTCAGTAAATATTTTCATCTTTTATGTATATTTGTTGATCATTGAATAATTCAGGACCATTTATTTCAAGTATTTCACAATATTTAATTGATATTTCATCTCATCATTGAGAAATTTTACCGACTAATTTATTATAAGCAATTCTCGATTCACTGAATATTTGTTAGCTTCAATTCATATTTTCTCACTTTAATGATTGCTTTCCTCTTTAATGAATATTTTCTCTCTTCAATTAATGTTTTCCTTATTCAATGAATGTTTTTTCCTCGTCAACGAATATTTTTCTCTTCGATGTATATTTTCTCCATTCAAAGTATATTACCCTTGTAAGTTATTAAGATATCAATTGATATTTCATCTATTTAGTAGATATCTTTAGCTATCCCACTGTTTTCAGTAATTTCAACGATTTTAGTCACTTAATGTACTATCTCACCAATATTACTTCTTCACTGGAAATTTTCTTTATAGAATATAATCTTTACTAATTAAAATTCCATTTGTTGACTTGTTATTTTCAATGAAAATTTAACTAAATAAATTACATCCTTCAATAGATTAGGTTGTACTCGACAAAAATAAAATAATTTTAGGCTATGTAAATCAATTAGAGCTTTTAGGGAAATTTTATTATAATTTAAGTAATATCTAGTTTTACGAGGTATTTATTTTAGTAAATTTAATCATCTTTGTGAATTTTATGGTTTCTTTTGAATTTTAATGGATTTAAGGTTTGATTATGTTTTTAATGAAATTATTGAAGAAATTAGGGTAAATCTATAATTTTAGAAACAATTAATTTCTTCCTAATTTATTAGATTAGACTTGATTTTAGGATTATTTTAAATAAAATAAATAAATAAATAAATAAATTTAGGATCAAAATGTTTATGAAACATCTATTTAAGATAATTATTTACCAATTAGAATCCAATTTGACTGATAGATTTTGAATAGTAAATGATATTTTAATTATAATTTTATGTTCTATTTAAATAGTTGATTAAATCAGTTAATTTTTAAAAATATTTTAGTGAAACCTAAAATTTTAATTGATTTTACAGTGTAAATAAAGGGGTCAATAATTACTTTCATTTTCAAATCTAATATTGATTTCATGGATATCAATCACAAAAGTAGTATAATTTAGAGAATTTTAAGGGGATGCTCAGTGTGGTTATCAGTATAGTTATGAAAATCATTGATATATCTCTAATGGTTGACTGGTAATTTTTATTGAATTTATACTTGATTTACTGATTAATTTTAATGAGCAATATGATATATATTTTACAATAATTTAATTTATGTGGGAAACATAGACTTTATTCGATTTTAGTCATTTTTGATGAATTTTTTAATTGCTTGAAATTGTTGCCAGAACAAAATTGTGGTGATTTTCGATGGAAAATGATGATAACAATTTTGTAATACTTTAAAGAAAATTTATTTTTATTGGTAAAATTCAAATTTTTATGATAATTTTAAGGGAATTTGATTGGTTGAATACATATAGTAAATATGATTCGAATGATGAATTTTTAAGGAGTAGTCGGTTAAACATAGATTTCTAAAGAAATTTTACCTTGTA